>JBCEWB010000014.1:3337341-3363244 GCA_039654565.1 Peronia peronii | reverse complement strand
TATCTATCTATCTATCTATCTATCTATCTATCTATCTATCTATCTATCTATCTATCTATCTATCTATCTATTTATCTTCAGAGCAAGGAGAGAGGCAGCGTTAGTGACAAAGTCATTGTATCATTTTAATTTATTTTTTTTACTCCTACGTGATCCAAAATTATTCTGAGCATCGAAATCAGACCCACGGAAACTTGCCCAAGATTACTTGCACGGAATATATAGTTGACAAAAGTGGACCAATGGAAGCTCCGCTCTTATATCTGTTCGAAAACATGAACTTTCTGAGCCAAAACGTGAGAGGTAGCTGACGTAGAAAAGATAAGAAGAGTAACAAAGGAAGCTTCGAGGACCATGTCCGTATTTCTTCTGAATGTATGAAGATGTTGGATGCTGTCTGCCCACCTTCTTCACCCCCCCCCCCCCGTCCCGTCCCGTCCCCACCCCGAAAAAAAAAGTCACCCCCTTTCTTCATCCGGCAGATTAAAACATTTTCGATAACAGAAAATGACGTGGTGTACATCTATTGCGCCTTCTCAAATTGTCTGCAGCCGTGATCGGCAGGTGCTCACAAGCATCAAAGTAGGCTACAGAGCTGGGCTGAATGTGGGTAAGGAGCGAGATGGCTGAGTGAAATGGTGAAACTGAAACCTCCGGCCTGGGCGCCCGTCACACTAGGCGCTCACATCTGCGATACAAGAAAATCAATGTTGCGCGGATCAAAGCCATGTCGGCTTCTCGCACATCTTCCTGCACGTGAGCCGGAGTTTGGATTGTGGATGGAGTCAACTATACAACAATAACAATAATAACAAAAATAAAGCTCACTGCGGGACTCTTTTCCTTATAGTGAAATCCGCGAGGCTGATATTCACATGGACTTGGGGAATACTGGATCCCGGTACGTGTTTCATATCACAGCCCAGAAACATGATGGCAGCTCGAAAAAGGAAGACACCGCGCCATGAAGTAGATTGGAATCGAAACTCACAATATTTAAGATGTCGTCCAAGAAATAAGACCGTAGCAATGTTAAAAAGGCGCGATGCATTGCGTGAGATCGCAGTTTGTCAAGAAGACGATTGCGTGCCATCAACAATTAAGACTGCAAATCATCAAGAAGAAGGATCGCCATCCATGAGGAAGAAAAATCACAGATCGCCAACGAAACGATATTAGCTGTTTATAAGAGACATGGCCCATCTAGAAACGTAATGACCAACATGTTTCTCATAAGTTCCTCCCTCCACAATAAAACAACAAAATACATTTGTTCCGACCAAGCGAACAGCTGGATGCCCCGTCCAATTTTATTAGGGGGATACAAACACTTCAAACTGTTCACTGCCATTGACATACGTGGGTTTTGTTTGTTCGTTTGTGTTGGGGTTTAACGGCACATCAGCACGATGACGGCTATATTGTACCTAATACGGTGGATACATTTACACGTCAAAAGGCTAATATATAAAGTATAGATACATGTATATAAAATGTAATGCTGAACAGACGACATGTACCACCTAAAAATACCACCTTAACTGTTGACATACGGGGGTCACCGTGGTTCTGTGGTTTGGCGCCTGCTTTATGGTGAAAACAACTCACGTCGGTGAGGTTGTGGCCGGGATCGACTGCGGATCCTCCACCGAGAGATAGAAGGACACGAAGACCGAAAACCCGCATTTTCAGCGACTCAACGGTCTCCTGGCTTCCTCTGGGTAGGGAAGCCCGACATCTAGCCTTCCCGGATGAGGGCGAATATAGTTCGGAGGTCCCTTGTGCCCATTACGTACGTTAAAGAACCCTTGGCAGTTCAAAATCGATGAAGAGCAGGCGGAGTGCCGCTGTTCGGGCAAAATTTCCAAATTTCTACCCACAAAAATTCTTAGCAAAAAAACAGGCAGCTACTTAAAGCTGAGATAATCCTGCTTTCTTAGGATTGAAAGGCTTAAGAAAAACAAACAAATTGACATCGAAAAAAAATGCACGGGACTGGTGACAATTTGTTATCGGATCTCGTGGTGGAGAGGTAACAAACATAAGTGAGTGTTCTATATTTAGCAGGGGTGTAAACACTCCGCCGGGGATTTCCAGGTTTTTGCTTAATCGAATATGAACTATTGTAATCTATCAAGACAGTGCGTAGCTTATCACAGAAGACCGCAGCAAAACTACAAACACTGGCGCCAATCAAAGAAGGTCGTTGTCCACATTTCAGATTATTCCTACCAAGAAAGAATGTGGCCTACGGAATAGGACTATAGCTTATTAAGTAACATGGTAACATCCATTATGTAAGATCCTATCGTAATTCCGTGCGATTAGACATCCATCAACACATTCAGGTCATACATCGCCCTCCCACCACCAGCTTAGCCTAGCGACAATGCAATGCGACATACTGCTATGATTTTAGTAAATGCTCACCTGATCACATCAAAACACTTGGATTCAGGCAGCCTACCCCTTATTCCCATAAACAAACTGACAGACCGGATTCGCGGGAAGAAAGAAAGATAGAAAGAAAGAAAGAAAGAAACGTGTGAACAAATTTCTCAATAAATTGTGTGTGATCCCGCCAACATCCCAAAGGCGAATGGGCGGATCGATGTGACGGTGGATGAGCTCTGCAACGGTCGCGATGAGTCAGAGGTGAGCAGTTTATTTCATCTCGATCTTGCGCTGCTGGATATACCTCGTCTTACAGTGGTCTCGGCAAAATTGTCCATACACTTGTGTTTTTTGGGGGGCTGGCTATCTATCTTCGGGCTGATAAAAATTTCTCAACCCACACTACTGTTCCATTACCTATTTTGCTGATATCATGATATGCATTTCCCCTTCAATTTTCAGTTTTCCAAATTTCCTTTCCTTTATTTTTTGTCGTTGCTTGATATATCTCCCAACATACCTCACCTTCTTATATATCCCCTAAAATATTCAATTCCTCTTGCATTTCATAACCACGGGTACCATTTCTATCAAATAATAATAATGGCTTGAAAACTGAGATATCGAGTGAAAGTGCAAGATGCTCTCCATAGGACCTGTCAAGCTAGAGGCCAACATAACAAGACGCCCAAATGACTAAATCCACGAATAAAGAAATGAGAACACAAGAGTGGCGCCAAAGATAACCAAAATATTTAAAAGCAAAATATACTGACACTGTATACTTACGATGTCATGTGGATCAGATCAGAAAGTGATTGTAGATGAACACAAATTCTACAGATTCAACGCTACTGCCTGCGATCACGGGCCTGCCTATCAATAAAGTAACATTAGGAGATACTGGATGTGATTGACGTGAGTTCTCCGCTATACGCCACGCGTACATTATTGTCGAAGGGCCCTGGATGAGTAGGCAAAGAGGGGGATCAACTTCGACAAGGGCTACAATCAATAACAAATGCTCATGATAGATTACCAGTCGGCGGGTAAGAGCAAGTAAGACAGGCATGAATAAAACTGTCCCACCCTGTTTCATAGCAAGCCATCTGCACAACTCTGTGGAGTAAACTAAGATCCCGCGTTCGGCTGCTCCTTTTCTCAATAAGTTGCATTAATAGTAAAAATAAAGATAGATACTCTTTCAAAATCACAGCATCCGTTATCTCCCCAATGTGCCCAGAAATGAGAGCTGATCAAGACTGAAATGTACCTGGATGGGATTCAATCCACAAAATTCGATTAATAGATTTGTTCCGACCAAGCGAAAGGTTGGAAATACCCGCGTCTGTTTTTAGCAGGGGGGGTACAAACACTCCAAACTATTAACAAATTTGCCTCATTTTTCGTGTTTGACCCTGTTACGGTGGGGAGGAAATGTATGACTAAAACTCTTCGCTGTGCGCTTATTGAACCTAGATGTCCTCCAAATAATAGAAGTAGTGAGTAGTGTTTTAATGACGTGAGAAAAAGTATGATGTACTTCCGGCGTCCCGTTTTTCCCGAAGTTTTGCGTTCAACTAATGTTGTGGGATTTCGTGATGGAGCACGTAAGTGAGTGTTGTATTTTTAGTAGGGGGTACAAACACTCCACCGGGGATTTCCAGATCTGTGCTTAGTCGAATATAAACTATTAGCAGTATCCTTTAGAGGACGACAGAGGAAGAAGTGGGTGGACAATATCAAAGAAGATCTCACGACCCAAATTCATTCAGAGCACCGCAGAGGTGAGAGTGGTGTGCGTGAATGCGCGTGTAATATGTGTTGGTGGGGAGGGGGGGGGAATCAAAACTGGCGTCCATAGTAGTGCTCCGACGATCCACTAGGCTACGCGACCCTTGAGCCGTGAGACTCCTTTCATTCATACGTCGGTCTGGTGCTCACAAAAGGACACCGAGGAGAGCGGAGAAAGGAATGAAGGGCCGAAAATGGGGGTTTATAAAGAACACCAAACAATACTTAAATCAAGTCTCAAGTGTACAACCTGTCAGTGATTTCATTTCAGAAACTCAAAGCTCTAGTAAATCCAGTTTAGCAAGTCTATGCGAATGGCAGGCAAAATGAAGTGATAGATAAATGAAGTGTGATGACACACACTATCATCAACTTAAAGAGAGCACGCCTGAATATCCTGTCAGTGGCACTGAATGTATTATTTATCAGTCTAACATCACACTACTACTGTAGTCTCAAACACGACAAAAAATGACCCTCTTGAAATCACTGTACGATTTCTCTAGCCCCGAGTCACTACATATGTCGTCGTCATTGTCACCGCCATTCTATTTTCTTGTTCTTATTGTATCACAATAACATATTCCATATTACCATATCTGCATGAATAGTTTCCCTGCCTCTTGAGGAGGCCTGAGACATTCTCCCACTGCACTGATTGTTTCACCAAAAGAGCTGGGACATCAGTCTACATGTTGAGTCAGATATGATCGGCACTGCGGTGTTGCACTCCTATATCTAGTTCCCTCCATAAAAATCTCCATCCCCATCTTCTTCCTTTTCCTCACTTCAGTCAATACAGATTTGAATGCGGAACGTCTATCAGGGCTCCTCCTGTCTGATTTAAACAAATACATGGGGAAAGGCTGATGGCTGTTTCATTCCTTGACCATCACACAGGACAGGGAAACTCAAAACAGCCGCCCTTGCCGGACAACAGGAGGAAAACGGCCGTTTAACAAAGGTAACAGATCAAATACTGACAGACGCAAAACAGCCATCCTCTCATGAAGAGTACGATGGGCAGCATAGCAAATACTGGTAGATTCCAAATAATTATTCTCTCATTAAGACTGGAGGAAAATAGTTAGATTTAGCAATAGCAAATATAAAATACTGATAAATGTTGTCCCTTCTGAGATGCTGTGTCCTTAGGTCAGAGTAATTTGATCATCTCCAGTCTTCACCTAGTGACCAACGTCATGGTGCCTAATCACAACAGCCATTATCTTGCATCCCAGAGATATCCCCCTCAAACGAAGATGAAAGACAAAAGATTAAAAAAAAAAAGTTATTCTGCATACATTGTAATACAGACTTGAAGCAGACAACTGAATTTGGTGCTGTGGCATTCAAACATTCTGGCATACTAGCACACTATTTGTTTACCATAACCATAGTCCAATGTTTTGTTATTCCACTGATCTTTCAAAAGTATTTTAGAGGAGAGCATTTCTATCTTCCAAGCCTTACAGACAAATGGGTAATAGTAATACAATGTATTCTGTTCTGTTCCATTTTTTTTGCAGAAGTAACTAAGTAGAATGATCCACGCCAATGACTGTTTTTGTTGTGACACTTAAAGTTATACTGTGAGAGAGAGACAGACAGAGAGACAAACAGACACTTCAGACAGATAGACAGTCAGAATCAAACAGACAGAAAGAGAGAACAAAAAGGTGAATAAGTACATTTCCACAAGTTTCACAAGTTTTTCATAGGTATGGTAAAAGAAAACAAAATACACCTGTTTCAAACATGGGCCATCTCTCACGTCATTGCTTTCAACATAACTATAAATATTCTTTATTACAGGCGATTATGGTCATTTTAAAGTTTTAATGGGTTTATGCTCAAAGCTCTTTAATAATGTAAAAAATTAATATATATCATGTACCCACAGAAACTCCTCAGGTTGAGTGGAAGATTCCAACATAAAATTCAAAACTCATCAGGCCACTAGCCATTCTAAAGTGATTTTTTACACACAGAATCCTACTATCACCAGTGTGTCCCAGTCCAAAATTTGACATTACATTCCTGAGTGCAATTTCACATGGATATTTGTTCTCGATCAAGGCCCTTTAAAATAAAAATCTCATGCAAGTTACAATAATTTGCAAAAGCACTCTGAAAATCTGCACTTTGAAACGGGATAGCCCACCACCAAGTTCTCATACACACACGACCTGTAATGCTGGAAATGGTTGCTATTCTGGTCAACACAGACATATGATCTACAGCTTTACTATGCAGAATGTCAGAACAGAAATGAACTAGATATCACAAGGATTGTTGTTGAGAAAACTAGATTTTACTGACTATGGGGTAAGCCAGCCAACCCTATGAGGATCTCCTTACTACAGTGAAACAATGCAATCTCAAGTGGTTTGGGCATGTTCAAAGACCATCAGGATTTGCCATGACAATTCAGTTAGGCACAGCAGAAGGAAGGAGAAGGAGAGGCATTCAGCGAAGAGATGGGAGAACAATGTCCCTGAATGGACAAGCCTAAAGTTGAGTGATGCCCTGAGAGAAGCAGAAAAGAGAGAAGTATTAGGGGGGGACGGCTGACTGCCAGGTCATCTGTGGTGCCCCCACTGTACCACTTTCAGACTTAAGGATTAGGTATCAGGCTAAGGGATTACAGGAATTTAACAGTCAACATCAATAGCTTGGCACTGAAGGGCCATAGTCAAACATTTTTTTTTTCCAAAACCAAAGAACACTCATTTTCTCTTTCCACTGATGTCAATACATCTAAACATGAAAAATCCACACCACTCATTTCAACCAGTCGCATGACATATTAAAATGATCAAAATTAGTTTAAATGATGGAATAATTAATGTCCATGATACCTTGGTGATGACCTTGTGTACCACAGGTACATGATGATGATGGTTATCTAATGTAGGGGCCAAACAGAAGAAAAAAACAATTGAAATCCTAGAGTGTTCTCAGGATACTGATAAAATATAGAAGTCTATGACTGTGACTTTCACATATGAGAAACAAACCGGAAAAAAAAGGACTTACTTTCTATAATTTTTGGCGGCCTCCGTGTCCATTGTGTTGACAACCATATGAGCGGCTGGTGGGCTCAAAACTGAGATAAGAAGCTTCCGAGTTTAGGTGGAGACTTTAACTCCCGTGAGTAGGGCACGCACCACTGCGTGCTTCCAGTGTTTCCCGTAGCTGATTTATTCCAAACACAGATTTAAGATGTGACCATCTTCAGGTCACCGACTGGGTTACGACTTCACAGGAACGGTCAGTCAGAGATACTTTGAATTTGCCAAGGCTCGTTAGATTACTAAAATCCTTCACTGAAATGACAGCAGTCCTCTTTGATGGCGCAGATCGAATTTTGTTGTCGGCTAAACGTCCTATTTCCTTATTTCCAATGACAAAATGGTTTTGCTTCCGTTTGCCGGTATTGATCGTCGACAGTCTGGAAATTTTCCTCCAAATGACGCAGGAAAGTCAAAACCGGCTATACGATCAACGGATTGTCTTCTGTTGGCTATTGTGGGGTTTGAACGAAAATGTTCCACAATTCTAGTTTGTACAACCACTCACTTCTGTTGTCTTTGTTTATGTTCCAGAGCACACCGCAATTAATTTCTTTTACATCAATGGTTCAGATCATGAATTGTCTCCCAATGTCTTCAATACAGCGCCACCGGCACCGTCTGACAAAGAACCATACGACTTGGCTAGAAGAAGATGCGACAATTACTGATAAACTGAACCGAATAGGCTGTTTTCAAACACCGTCAACGACACACTTCTATCATATACAGTCGGACAGCAGCTGTGTCCCCGTGGAATCCCAACAATTCCAGGAGAGTGACGCTACAAAGCAGTCGACAGAGAAATTAATGCTGGATAAATTATGCCTCTCTGACACTAGGAACAAGTTACTCCCCCTGGATGACGAAATGCAGTGGACTGGTCCGCTCAGACGACTGAGCACACGAAGCGACAGTAGCACGAGTGAGCGTGTCGCGAATGAGTCAGGGCTCCTCAAATATGGATGATGGAACCGAACCAAGACACCCATTCTCCCCCATTCCCTGTTATTTTTCTATGCGATCTTTGTCCTTTTCCGCTTGACACAGCGCTCACGCTGTAACCATTATGCCTACAGTCGTACGAGCACAAGACAATTATGCGTGCACGGCTATTGATTAGTTGAGCTCGCTCCAGCTTCCCCATCCCCTTTTTCCTCTCTTCCAGCTACTGCTGTGTGTATCATACAAACTCAGTCAAAGGCAAACTCGTTCACGGTTCGCTAGGACAGCCCAACTCCTCGGTCAACTGAAATGGCACGAGTGAAACCAAGACACCTCGCGATCAAAGCCGCTTTTAACAAGTAGGCGTGATACAATGGTAAACGGTTCCGTGCGTTTATCAACTTCAGAGAAAAAAAGTGGAGGCCGTTGGTTAAGTTGCACATGACTTTTCAATGGCCCTACAAATTTAAATTATAGTCTTTGATTTTTAATTCACACCTACCAATTAATCTATTTACATAACCGAGATATTTGGCTGATAATTTTAACATGACTATGTCCTATTTCAAATAATTCACTGTAAAATCTGTATTATCCAAAACAGAGGAGGGCGTGGTGGCAGGGTTTTGATGGAAAGGGTACTTTTTGCCTTTCCTTGAGAGGAAACTAGGAGAGCGGGAGTAGGGGTTTTGGAAGGCGAAGTGAAAACAATGATGGGAGTGGCAGTTATCTCCAAATAACGTAGTTTTATTCTTTCCCATGGTCTGTGTTGAGGCGATCGATACCCGAATGACACACACACACGCCAGGGGCCTAGGCCTATCACTGCGGCAACGCAGCATCATTGCTGGCGTGTTGCTAGATGGAGCCACAGGACGGTTGGTGCTGCTATCGTGAAAGAGCGGGGGAGGGGAGTAGTAGACCAGAATCGCTGTGTGCGATGCGGCTTTATCGACCACACCATAATGTGGTGTGGATTACGTCATGTACAAATGTTGCTAATTACAACATTACAGATTAAATATTACGACGCTGATAATTACACTGCAAAAGGAACTAAGAGACAAGATGGGATCAAGATGTCAGGACAGAAGGGATCGAGGAACAGTACAGGCCTACATCGAAGCGAGAAGACGAATCGACACAATAATTGCTAGATTTCATACTGACCAGCTCCCTGCTCGCTTCCTGGCCGATTTTAACTCTACAAGTGTCAATACAAACTGAACGAGTGTCCGGAACGGGCTAGATAATGACGTTTATGGATATAGAATAATGTCTGAGTGCCATGTCACTATACTGTGCTCTTTAAAAGGAAATTCCACTGCAAAAAAAAAAGCACGAGCAAGTCTTTGACCAGACTGCACCCCCCCCCCCCCCCCCGGACACTTACGATGCTAGCTTCGATGTCGCATTCATTCTACAATATCAAAATTATATAATGTTCACATTGCCGTTTGAATTAATGCACTGTAGTCATGAAGCACATGATTTACCATTACGCATGATATACTATTGATCTTTCTAAACATACATACACACCGTGCACATCTGTGTTCGAAGTTCTGGCCCGTGGCCAACATATCAAAAGGACATGCAGTACGAGGAACCCACTGATGAGCTATTTTCACTGCCGGGACTGACAAAAAAACTGTAGATCTAACATGATCTGTGAGAGAGATGTGGGGACTAGGATAAGAGATATTTACGAACAAGCAGTATTGATGTAGCAGGCGCCCGTCTGACCACCTTGTTTCGTGAACCTTGTGATTCAGCTTCGGCAAACGAACATGCCAATCACAAACTAATTTCCAGTTCATAAAATTTATCATGTCAATCACAAAAGAGAAGATGCTCAATTCAAAGGAGAAGATTTCCATGTTTTCGCTACCTAAAAAGCGATCCGTTAGCAGACAATTTTCCTTTCATTTCTTATCTTTTCTTTCCTTTTTTTTTTTTATGTCAGTCTCAATTCTGTGACTGTATTCTGAGAAAAAAAATGCACTTACCTGACTGACTTTAAAAGAAATGTCCAATCTACTCAAAGACACTGAACTTCACATATCAAATACGTTATTATTTCTTTAACTTACTGCCTTCAAAGGGGCGGCCACAGTGGTAAACAACACCAGAGAAAGTCCTTCAGTATATTTATAAACCAATTCATCAAATTGAAGTAATCCACTCCCTACCCCTATCACTTACAAATAAATGTCATTAACTCTATTAAAATACAGGGCCTATTTGTAGATCTAACAGTCATGGCAATAAGGTGGAAAGTGAAAAATGCCTTCAAATTTTAGAGCCACTCAGATAAATGGCTTCGTCAGATATTCTATTTGATTACAGAATAAATCAGTTAACTAACAAGAATTCTGTTATAGAAAACTTGGCTCCTAGTAGTTGGTAATTTCGTACACCAGAGGTTAAATTATATGCACCGAGAGGGTAGATGGCTGCAAACCTGTACCAAAATCACACTACATATAGTTCACATCAACAGATTAAATTTTTACGCAAAAATAAAGCCTTTTTTTTTCTTTCATTTGCCAAGCTGTGATGATAAATGAACAAGGCGATAAAAGTTCAGTCCAAATCCAAACTCATTACGTTTCAATAACAGATCTTCGCTGAAAGACAAAAGAGAGAGAGAGAGAAAGAAAGAAAAGTTGTTAAATCCGCAGATCAAATGATGTCATTTGCATGAATAAAATGTTATTTTTTTACATTCGGCAGACAACGGTTGACCGTGCTCTAACAATAATATGTACTACACGTACATGAATAATAACGGTTCGTGTCGGCCGTGAAGAGAGGTAGCGCTCGACCGGAGTTCAAATGTACAGGGAGACAACCAAAAGAATTCCAAGAGCAACCTGTGTTCCTATTGATAAGATGTCGTTCGTGGCACTATTATTGCTGGAGCAGAAAAGACCCCTCCTGACAGACAGTGATAACGGGAATGTTGTTTTGTGAGAAAGATTGCGAGTATCATTTTTGCAGCTAAAAATAAATAAATAAATAAACAAACAAAAAATGCATGTATAATATTACGCAAAAAAAAAAAAAGTGTGCGTATATGTGGGCGTGTGAAATGAAGTATTTTACAGAGGGAAGGAGAAAATGAATCAGCGCTATAGTGTAAGCCCTATCTGTTCTAGAGTAATGGATTGCCTGCAGATCGACGTGCGAGCCATGCCTTTGAAAACAACAAGGGAAACTGAATCAAAAGATTCTGAGGCATGTCTTCTATTACTCTGAATCTTTAATATAAAGCTGAACATAATTAAGGGGAGAAGTTCACTGGCAGCCTTGGGCTAGGCCTGGTGATATAGTGTTAGGACATTGTATATTTAAGATAGTTTAAGGAGAGTGCCATTTTAATTTCACTCGCTTGTCCAGCACCATTAGCTCACTGTAAAACTGATCTCACACACACACACAAAAAAAAAAGCACTGATATCATGTTGATTGCATATAAAACATATCAATTGCTAGCAGACAGAGACACACACGCACATAATATACAAAACAAAACAAAAAACAAAAACAACAAAAAAAAAATGGGTGTTGAATAACATTGAGGTAAATGGCAGAAATCAACTGACTATTCTATAATACTGAAACAGATCATGGCCAAATTACATTTGAATTTTTTTGCCACAGTAAATCATGATTAAACATGCATAAGAGTGCACCAGATCAACATGCTGACCATATGAAGAAAAAAAAGTGTAAATAATGTGACTGCCGTTAAAAAATAAATAAACAAACAAATGCCAAATAAAACTTGAAAGCTGTACAGGAAAGAGTCAATCAAATTAGGAAGTTCAGAATCTGAGAACTGGGACCCAATTACTTTGAAATTGACAAATAAGGAATAAAAATTGACACTACAGATGAAACTTTTTCTTTTCTTTATTTGGCTTGTATTTTTTTGTTTTATTTACGTCTTATCAGACCAGGTCTGCAGCAATCAGAATCCTGCTCATTCTACCCAGCCACAAACTCTATACAACCATTTATCAAAAAGATGTTTCAAAAGACATGTACATGTACTTTGTGCAAAGACAATACAGCAGCAGGGCGGTTTCAAACAGGAAAAAAACAAAACAAAAAGTGAAAATGCAATTATCAAACCAGAAAGAAAATCTGTTAAATAGTACACATTCACTACTAGAGTATCAGTTGATTCGTTACTTTCCTATGGTTGGTTTGTTCATCACGATTTTGGGATGGTTGTTTGTTCATCATGATTTTGGCATTCAATTACACATGTAATACTATATGTACACACATTTTTATACATTACATGTATATCATATCACATTTTTGCTATTAACCCTGTTATTGCTCCCTTTTGGCTGAATGTGACAGGAGATATGAGTACCATGCTCCAAATGATTGGTGGCAAAGATTTTTGGAAATGACAAGTTATATGTCACCTAGCTCTCGATTAAGTATGGGGAAATAATTATAAACAAGCAATGTTACCTGTCCTCTGAAGCTTTAGTCTCAGCCATGTTAGTTTCTATCTGTGCTTGAGCATTGTCTGAAACACATTAGACAGTATGACAGTGCATGCACGAGAGAAAAAACAGTCGACATAAAATCAGATGTGCCACATATAATATTTGGCACATGATTAGGTGAAATGAGTTACATGTCCAAGGTAGCTTCATCGAGAACACTAGATTTTACTGATCCTGGGCCACAGGAGTTAACTTTGAAATGAGTATCTCAACACAGAAAAACAGAGGTAAATAATAATCCCAACTGTTTATTGTTACCAGGTGGTTTTATTATTGCACACATGCAACTAATGTTCCAGGATACTTGAATAAACCCTGCATCTCATCTTCTTTATCTTACCTAAATCATGATCTTCCCAAAGCCACCTAGCCTGGTGTGAACTTCTCCTTTCTAGAATCTAGGTCTAAAATCTACAAGATCTAATCCAGTGTCTTGATGCAAACCAAACAATGCAATTTGATTGCTAGAAAAAGAAAACTTGGTTACAATAGATCACTGAGTCTCTTTCTACCACCTGGTCACAATAATCAGCGCTTAATTCCTATTCACCAATGTAAAGTCCACCCATTTCCATGTCCACAATAACATGAAAAATTTGACGCCAGATTCATTTCATCTGTATGCATGACACTAAACATAAAACTATAAACTCCCCTGTTTCATGCCAGGCTATTTTGGGGGATTCAGATCAAGCTTAGTGATACAGAATTTAAAAGTAAGAAATTTAAGCTTTCAAGCTCATGCATGGTTCAAGAGATTTAACACCCCAACAATGTCACAATGTGTTGCATGCTGTTTTCTTCCTAGTGGTTCTTGAGAAATTAAAGAAATTCTGGTAAATTAACATGTCATTATTGAGTTGAAAGACCAAAAAAAAAAAACAAGTCAAACAAACATGATCTGCAGAGCTGGCTTCCAGCAAGATTTGAATTTTGCATGACTAGAAATATCGCCAAACATCACTTACTGTCTCAAAAGAAAGATGTTTGGATAAGAAAAAAATTAAACGTATACTAACATGCTGGTATTCATTTTACCACTCTAATAAATCTTCAATTGATACGATGTTCAACACATGACTAGACTTCCCTTTTATTTGGACATCAACAAAAAAAGACTCAATCTCTTTTTATCTCTGACCTTAGTCCTTTGATTGGCATATATTACATTCTAACTAAACATCCAAGAGCTATTACTGCATACAAATGTCTTTTTTTACTTTCTAGTAAATTAAAGATAATTAACAACAGCACCAATATAGGGCTATCACACAATTACAAAGAAAATGGAACCCTAAATACCCAGATATTATGGATAAGCTGTTGTTCTGATATACCAGAAACCATGTACTCTTGTGTTGCTTTGGATTACTTGTTTAGGGGGGGGGAGGGGGGTGGGGGGGAACACGTTCTGGAGGTGATTTTTTTTCATTATTAAAGATAGACTATTCGAACCTTTTCCATGGAATTCGGCATGTTCAAATTAGAGTGGCAATGCCGCCATATTGGATTTTGACTGATTTTAAAATCTATCTCCTCCGTCAAATTTCAATGGAAATTGATAAAACTTGGTAAACATATTGTTTGATGTAATATCTAAAAAGTTACGATATTTTCAGCCCTCCCTATGAAATAAATAATTTTCTAGAAATTTTTGAGAATGCCATTAACAAAAAATCAAATTTCGCCATTTTTTTCATACTAAAAACCCATTTTTCTCTAAAACTTACCAACCGAATGGGCCGCGCATATGTACGTTTTTTAGTCTTGTTATGAAAATGATGTATACCAAATTTGGTTAGAATCGGTCTCGAAACAAAAAAGTAGATAGCAAAAAACTGTCAAGAAACCGGGTTTTGAGAAAAACGCGTTTGAAGTTTTTTTTCATCGAAAAATGAACATGGGAGAATTTTTTGTTCGGCTTTCAGTCTTGGAACTGCACTTTTTTATATACTAGCCCTCTCTCTATGACTTCTGTGTCTCTTGTTGCTATTTTTAGCTTTCTGGGCATATCTTTTCTTAAATTTTGCTCCCTATCCCCCATCATAAAAGGGCTCCCACAGTGTTCACTTCTGGGTTCTTGAGGGCCTATATGTGCCCCCCATATCTTTTGTTGTCCAAACCAAGAGTGTCTTGACCTTTACTAGGGCATATAGTCCACGAGTGAGCTCTGAAGCACCAGAAAGAAAGGAAAATTTCACTATTTATAGGATGTGGAAATTCATTTTAGAACGCTAACACTGATAATCTGCATGATCAGCAGTTTTTTTCGCGTCTTAGTGGTCATCCAATGTCTATCCCTGGCACCAGGGCTCATGATATTGCTAGAAGGGGTCATAATCAAGTGTCTTATCTACTTTTTGCCTATATATAATCATATAGTGATGATCTACGACTGCATCTAGTAGCCAGATGGAGCCAAATCCTGGTTGACAGTAGGCTAGGCCTACTGTTGAATGACCATTGGTCAAACATGTTAGAATGGGCATATCCACTTTTTGATACCCTTTTTATACACAGAAAAGGCAGGGCTTTTAAGAGAAAACAAAAACCCAAAAAACGCATTTTTTTTTAGCAAAATTCATATTTCAGGACGCGCCCCCAACCATCAATATTTTGATACTGGGCAACAGCTGCAAGGCTGGAGAAAGCCCTGCGACTTTAGGTTGGTACATTTTTATTACTTCAGGTATACTATTCCTGGTACTGTTCCTCATATACATGTATAATAAAGACACAGGGTCTGCATGCAAAAAAAAAGAAAGACAACTGACTGTTTATATTTCACTTGGAATACGATTCTTTTCTTTTTTTTATTCGTGACTATGATATAGTATATTGAAGAGGGGTTGACCTAATTAGCTCAACCAGTCAACCATGCTGAACATATATATACCAATCTACAAAGATGTGCTACAGACTACTGAGAAAATCAATGCATGGGGAGTTAAATTATGATAGATCTACTATGGAACAGGAATAGATTCTTTTCTAGAATTCATCAGTTATCAGTGCTGTGATCACATCTAGTTTTGTGACAAGCTGCTATTCAAACAAAAGATGAGACTGTGTATTTCAATAAGGCTCTAGCCTGTAGAGGTGTAGAACTATTCCATATCCACAAAAAGAGGTATTTGTGCCCAAAGTTTGAATCTCAGAGGTGGATGGAGAATTCAGAGTTTTTTTCTTTCTTTTTTTTTTTCTGTCCATACGCTGAACATCCTCTGATTTAGAGATAACCAAAATGACTCAGTTTCTCAGGGACAAAAAAAAGTTTGGGAGCAGTTTAGTATATGCTACACATATTAAAAAACCCAAGCAAATCTAACAGCCAATATATATTATATATCTTTTGTGTTCAAGTATGGGGGAAGCTGTTACTGTGTGGACAAATCCACACACTAGATAATCTAAATCTGCTACCCATGTTTCTTCTAACCACACGGTCCAGGCAATAATTATATGGCCTGCTTCACATGATCAATGATCTGAGGAAATACAAGATTCAGAATCATACTGTTGAGAGTATTCTTCGTCCTACTCTTAAAGCTTAAAGATTTCACACAGATGTCTTAAAAAAAAAAAAAAAGAAAGAAAACATTGGGTAATCACAGGACAGGAAATAGAAATTTCTGAAAAGCACTGAGGGTCTAGCTAAACATTGATGAGGCAAAAAAAAAAATCCAAAAACCATGAAACAACAAGGAATCTAAACACACAATGCTAAAGATGTCATAGAGGTAGATCTAAGTAAGATCCATCATCAAAACACAATAAAAGGAGAAGTTAGAAGTTGTTCTCTTTCAGCTGATTTCACACATTGATAGGCCATTATTTGCTGTCTCCACCCATTATGATTATGAAAATATTTCAAAGATTTTTTTGTTAAAAGATAAATATTGACCTATATAATGTGCTAAAGTATTACAGTCTACATGGCTGATGGAAAGGGAAGAATTATGATCCCATAAAGATCTCTGGCTATCATCCCTGAGAGGTCTTTCACAACAGAAGACAGGAAATATGTCTAAAACAAGGGATCTGGTGGAAACTCGGAGACTAGGAAGATCTGTTCAAAAGTCATGACATCATGGACTTCAGAATGAGCTGCTCAGTCAGAAGCATGGCATTATTTTCCAAGAGGTTATACAGTTTAAATATTTTGTAAATCTATCACACAAAATCCTCTGATTCTCTTCCCAGTATGCCAGAGGTTGAAACCCACATTCTAACTTTCTTGAATAGGAAGTGAAAAATTCAAATTCTTTAAATTTCCCCAGTTTACTCTTAGATGGAACCATTAAAATCTTCTGCAACTGATTAAAAATTCCAGTGATGATACATTTGCTGGCATTCTGATAATGAGAGCAGCTTACCTTGCATTACAGTTACTGACTCATGCCTATAGTAATTATCACTTCCCATCATTCTTTAAAACTGGAAATTATAAAAATGAGCTGAAAAATTGTTTCAACTTGGAAACCAGCAGATCAGCTGTTGCAATTTGTTAAAAATCAGTTTTCACATTCATTCAGAATCAATCATAAGGTAGTCCAGATTTATCATAGCGATCAAATCTCTAAATTCCTTTTTTTTGTTGTTTTTTTTTGTTTCATTTTTTTTCATCTTCCCTATCAACCTAATCAGAATGGGCAACAAATCAAACAGAACATTCAATTTGCCATGTATCACTGCATGTCAGAGACAAGGTATTTCAGTCATGGAATGGATTTTCAATGCTAGCTGCATTCAAATTATTCGAGTTAATGATTTTTCTGTTGCATTTTTTAGCAGAACTCAGTTGCTGACATGAACAATATGTTAAATTTGCTGTCTTTATTATTGCAGCAATGGGTGACTATTTATAAGCCAAAATACTCATCTTTGATATGAAAAACTGGCATTGCCAGTCATTGACTGAGTAAAAAATCACTTTTATTTTGTGCTTTGTTCTAAAAAAATACAAGCAATGAAAATCTCTTGCAACAAAATTACAATGATGATAAAAAAAAAAAAAAAAGGCTTAAGTTTCAAGTAATGAAATCATGCTATCAAGGCTAATGCTTTCCTTTCCATGGACTAATGGAGTCTTTTAACTTTCTCTGGTAAGCATTTACAAAAGTAACATAGATGATGTTCAGGTTACTGAAACACAATGACCTGATGAGAGGTTTATAGAAAGAGTTCAGTCTTTGGCTCCATTATATAAATTAAAATGGCCGTCATCGAATATTGTGCTCAAGTGTGAAGAATGCCGGGGATAGGTATCACACTGCATCCGCATATATATTTGTAGATATGTGTGCATTAAAAAATCTATTGTATCCATAAGTTACTTAATGTGCCAGGGAGGCTCTACCCCTCTATGATTCGCCAAGAATGGATGCGTCCAAGGTCGCATCCTTGCCTGTATGAGCCGTACAAAATTCTTCCATCTCCACTATGTGCTGAAACTTCTTTAATTTCCTATGCTTCAGTATCGCACTAATTTCACTCAGCAAGACACCTACCAACTTCGATCAAAAAAGAATAGGATAGATTAACTTTCTATCAGGTATTGCTACTTGGCACAATGATTGGAAACAAGAGGGTTTGGGGAGATTCTTGAGTAAGCCAATAAATATGGTCATGAATACAGTAGATCCACTGATAAAATTTGAATGTCTGTAGTAACGTTGACATAGATTTCAATGACAAAGAGTTAAGAGCTAGGGTGATGGTAGAGGTGTTAGTTGATTAAAAAGTAGAAAGATTTGTTAGATCAGCGAGCATTAATATTGTTACTGGTGTTATAAAACCTGTTCAGCTCAGAATATAATTGGTAGCTCTAGATCTATGCTTCAACTGTAATTGAGCAATGTGGAACTTACCAAATCGGATTACTAATGGTTCAATACGAATCCTCAAGATGGTCAGTGGAAAAGTAGTTCCTCTGTATCTCTAACTTAAATCTGTAATTGTCAGATTTCAAGACTCGTCAGAATGCTCATCCCGTTTTATTAGCCTACAATTGAATTCTGATCGAGAATCTAAATCTAGTAGACCTATAGAACCCTAGGCTACTCTAGATTCTCTATTCTCTTGGTCTCTAGATTAGATCTAGATAGTATTCTATAAGATAGATGCCCTAAGTCTCTGACGACACTGAATGAAAAATCAGATCACCAAAGAAGAAAAGAATGTGTGAAAATCCAATTCATCCCTTTTGGCTAGATCTAGTACCGGTTTCAACAGCAGACAACTGAGAACAAACAGCTTGTTTTGTTTCGTTCGATAGTTCGATCTATCTTCTGCTACCTTACTTTCACTTTCTCATCCTGGAACTAAAAATTATGCTAGTTAGGATAACACTATACCGGAAATTTCAATTACTGGAAAACCATCACAAGAAATGATGGCTATCAAACACAGACGGGTGGGAGGATGAATTCGTTCATCAAGTGGTTTTATTGATTGACACCCATTGAGTTGTCAGCAATGAACATGGCGGATGTACTTAACTCTCGCGAAAACACATTTCACGAGAGCTGACAAATACGATCCGTGTTGGAAAGTAACCCCTATCGAAATTATGATAACAATCGTGCATTTCACTATCTTCCAGACCGTGATCCAAGTGTACTTCATACAATGTCAATGTCATAGATTGAGCTAGAAAGAAGTCGGCACAAGACAAAGATTTGTTATAGAAATTGCTGTAAATTTAAAAAAAAATCCTATCATCCCATTCAGGGGAAAGTGGACAAAAATATTTACAAAAAAAAAAAAAAAAAGGCTTGCTGAGAAAAGTTTGGGTTATGACTGGAAAAGGTAGGACGAAACAAAAATGAGTTAAAATTTTTCACTCCTCCTCCTACATAGCTTGACGAGAATGCAGCTAATGCATCATCAAGCCATCTGACTAATCTACAAGATCAATTGATTCCACTGATGCACTGACAACAACAACAACAAAATCCACTAGTGCATTCATCTCACCTCACAGTACACCTCACTTATCCGTTGACCTTTGCCTATGTCGTATGGGCTCCTTTAAAGATGAGGCCATTAACTTCCTCCAACTCTGTCTTCGACTGCTCTTTGAAAATCAGTAAATCTCAGTTCTATCCATTCTGGGACAGTATCTTCCCATCTCTTCCTGTGTCTTCCTTGTCTGCGACTGTCTCTGACTGTGGCTTGTAAGATACACATAGTTTCTACAAGGCGTGGCCATCGGGACACATGACTGTATCAACCATATATACTTTATGTCTATGATATCAACAATGTTTTCGGTTTTTTTTTTGTTCATTATATTGTGGGGATGTCTGTGAGATTTTATAGTTTTTTTGGATCCTCTTGTGGGTTTCTTCACTTGTTACATGGTCTCTGTAGTTTCTGCTTTTTGTAGCATTCCATCTCTGTTGCAAGGGTCCATCTGCATTATATGTCCAGGCTTTACCGAAGTGAAGTTAGTAGTTTCAGTTCCTTGGTGTTCATAAAATGTGATTTGCAATGAAAGCAATGCTTGATCAGGACTATAATAAATTTTATGATGCACGTTGACAAATAAATAAATAAAACAAAATAATTTTTCTTAAAAATCGATTGATATTGTGATTAATATCAACAGCACAAATACCAGTTCAGCAATATTGTACATGCAGTTAACTGAATAAGATTAATGTCCATCCCAAAAATGTTCATTCTCATCTTCCTCCGTTTTTTGTGAATTTATTGTTGACATAATGAATCAATCTACAGATTCACTGGTGTCATTTGAAAATTAAATCTGTCTACATTTAATTGTTTGTTTTTCTTCAGCCTTTCAATCCTTCGAAAGTAGGATTATCTCGGCTTGTTTAAATTTAATGTCGTTGAATGTAACATGTTTTTGAAGGATATGTTTATTTTGTGTCGTTACGTTCTATATATGTCTTTCAACCTCCTGGTGGAGGTTATCTCGATATTTTGTGTTATGAGATTTCTGACGAATGGACCCACAACCTTTTAATAAAAAACCTTGTTTGACTTTCCCAATGAGATCTTAAACATTGACCAACAATATTTGCCTAGCTTTTTTTTTGTTTTTGTTTTCACTGTGTGTATAGCTTTTTGTTTTCAGCTTTAAGTGTATGTGCGTTTTGTGTATATGTGTTTATGGGGGCGGGGGGGGGGGGGGGTTCCCGGACAAAGGCATCTCCCCCTCTTCTTCCACCAATTTTTAACTGGCAAAGGTTCTTTAAAGTGTAAAATGGGTATACCTGACATCCGAAATATGTTCTCCCTTATCGGAGAAGGCTAGACGTCGGACTACCCTGCCGAGGGAAGGGGGAAAAAGGCATCGAGTCCTTGAAAAAAAAAAGCGGATATGTTCTACATCTTTGCCATTCCCCGGTAGTATTCGAACTCGCAAACGTTTCACACTGTCATGGAGAGGCAGAAATGTAATCGCTCGGCCACATGTCCTTTCAGCCTAGCCTTTTACATATATGTACTTATGCTTGGCTAGGCCTAGGTAACCTACATCATACTACTAGGCCTACATGTGCATGTCGTTTGACGAAAAGTATGGATCGAAAATTCCGAAACATGATCAGTTTGCGAATGGAGTATTCCGTTTTTAGTAGGTTACTAATCATTTAACATCCGGGGAAGCACACGGCACTCAACGTAAGTGTCTCGAGACCGTTGGTAAGATATCACGCATGATGGTTATAAAATCATATAACATAGTATTTATAATAGATTGTGTGAAATTACAATGTTAGCTGTCTTCACAGTCTATTAAATAGTTTCAATTTTGTCATCTTCTTTCAGAATATTGTGTCCAATAACAAATTCTCATCGCTGTAAACGCCTTATTCGGGGCCTGCTCCCTTGGCCAGCTGCCATCACTTTGCTGATAATACGCAGAACCAGACAGCTTTTTTATGACTTTATCGAGTCAGTACGGTGAGTATTTACCTCTAGTCATACATTTACGTCTTCAAATATTTTGTTGGACTCAGTATTTGTCCAGCAAATGTTTGAAAGCGCCTGCCATGATCATGACCATGAGGGTCAAAGTGTCCCAGACAAATTCCGCCATTTTCCCACTCCAGCATGATGCAAGGGGAAGTGAGAAGCATGAAATTTGGAATAGGACAGATTTTGAGATTACTTTTAATCTACGTGATGTGTCTTATGACCTAATCAGATGATTTGCTGGCATGAAGGTGAGATTTATATCATTCGTATCAGTGTGGAGATTGACTGGGGGGAAAATGGGCAATCTCATTAATAATAATCAATGGGCCGAGATAACCACCCAGGAGGAGGGTGAAAGGCATATCCCCCCCCCCCCCCCATTAATAATCAGAGGCATGTCATAGGTGATAACAGCCCACCAAATTATACTATGAAGATAATGAAAATAATAAACTTTATAAAATTATATTATGAATTATTTAGTTATAGTAACTCACAAACTATGTAGAATATTTAGATTCAACAAGTGAATTTGATCACTCTGACAGGGCACAGTAGTCATAACTATCTGCCACTACCACACATAAGACATCATTTGTAGCTTTGCTATGTTTGGTATATTTGGTACTTATCATTCTGTCAGATGAGTTTAAATGTCTTGAGTTTGTCAGTCGTGCTTTCGTCAAGTCATTGTTTCAAGTGTAGTTGCAGGTCAGATGAACAGTATTTCAGTAATCAGGAAAACATTTTGCCTGTTAAAAACGTTGAGAAATTTTCAGGCACATAAAAATGAAAGTGAAATCCAGCTTCATCCTGTTCGTAGATCTCAGAATTGCAAGAATGCTCATGGCTCATTCAAACCCTTTTTAAGTGCACTCCAGTCACATTCAAAATAAATCAGGATGGGGAAAGAAATATATTTCATTTACTTTGATAGGCGTAGTTGTTATTGAAAAATAAGACAAACAAGCAAAATGCCAAGAAGATATTTCATCTCATTGACACAATGTTGATACCTATAGTGTGTAACTTTTAGAGACTTCAGCTAACAGTAATGCCAGCTAAGATGTCTCAAAGGAAGTGGGACACAAAGCCAGAACAGGATTAAAAGAAGAAATAAAAGAATAGTTTGTGATTGTATGCTCTGTTAATTCTCATTGTTTCTTTCATTTCAGAGCCCTTGGTGTGGCACTCAGAAACCATTGAGTCAAAATTATTGGAACGTAGAAGCGATTCTGCTTCAAAAGCGTTTATGAAGTTCACAGTCCCCCAGAAACATCTGAGTAAAGTTGACAGCAGTATTCACAGAAAACGTAAACCGATTCACATAAATTTGCGGCAGGCATGGCTCTCAACATTGACAGGAGTAATACAGACCCCTTCTACCGCTATAAGATGCCTCGGCTCATAGCTAAGGTTAGTGCACAACCTGCAGATAATTTTTGTTCATAAGCCATCTTCTTGTCAGGCTCTGTCTTTAGATGGTATCAAATTAGTTTTTACTTCAGAATATTGTGCATTGTCCTGTCATATGTTTATAACTACTTCGTTTATTCATAATGATTTGTTTGGTAATTTTATAGAGATATTCAGTACTTACTACAAGTCAGTGTCATTTAACATGGTAGAACTGTAAAATTAAAGATTATTTTCTTTCACAAATGTTCAGGTACTTACTGTAAGTTGAGTATTTTAATGTGATAGAATCATAGAATCAACTTTTATTTGGTTTGTTTCTGTCAACAGGTGGAGGGAAAAGGAAATGGAATTAAAACTGTGATCGTCAACATGACTGAAGTGGCTAAAGCATTGTCAAGGCCTCCAACCTGTAAGTAATTTGGAATTTGTTATGGTATTCCTCTAGTTAACATAAACTAGAGGCCTTTGAGATGTGGACATTCAGACATATGGGAGAGATTAGTTGGACAGAGAGAAAGACCAACAAGGATGTTTGTACTATGCTAGAAGTCAAACCTACACTACTAACAACAATTCCAAAAAGGAAATTGCGATGTTTTGGTCACATCAAACGACACAACACCATCAGTAAAGTTATGTTCTGGAAGGGAAGATCAAAGGCAAGCGAGCGAGAGGAAGACAGCGGAGAATGCGGACGGATGACCTCAAGGGCTGGACGAATTTTTGAAGGAATGCACTAGAAGATTAGAGGATAGAAAGAAATGGCGAGTCATTTCAAGTGGACCTCAAAAGAGATGACATAGGATAATGATGATTTTCTAGTTATTTGGTTTGCGGATCGCTCTTAGTTGTAAGTGGACAAAATTGATTAGCAATGAACCCTGCCAGCCAAGGCAGGCACAGAAGAGAAACTGGGTGGAAGTTGCAATTTTTTTTTTTTTGTTATTCCAAGCTCATTGTGTTGTTGCAACATAGTACATCTTACTATGTGACAAGCCGAAGAGGATCTAAGGCTAGGATGTGTAACCTCTCCCTGATATAGTATAACAATTAAACAAATATGAGATCGTTGCCTTAAATTCGATAGCCTTATTGGGCTGCTGTTTTTTTGTCTTCAGATCCCACCAAGTTTTTTGGCTGTGAGCTGGGTGCGCAGACCCAGTTCGACTTAAAAAATGACCGCTACATTGTGAATGGCTCCCACACAGACGAGAAGCTGCAAACCTTGTTGGATGGGTTCATCAAAAAATTTGTTCTCTGCCCAGGCTGCTCAAACCCAGAGACAAACTTGGTAGGTTCTTATTTGGGAGAGAGATCATCTTTAAAGGTTATTAAAAGACTGGACAGTCAGGATTGCTAACATTCACGGAAATTCAGGATCTTCCTGAATTTGAAACAAAATCTAAGACACTTGCAAACATGCTTAAAATTCCAGATTCCTCACAAATTAGTGTTAGTGATAATTATAATAATGAAGAAAAGTATCCAGTTTTTAAAACTAAGAGATTTTCGCTCAGTTGTGAGAAATGCTGGAACGTAGATCTATACTTTTGTTGGGGCATATCGTTGCATTTTCTGTTTCTGGAGGTACAGTGCATTGTTGCAAGCACAATGAACAGTTTTACAATACCCTTGCCGATTGTGCATTCAACGCAAGTCCCAAGCCAGAATAACGGGTATTAATGTAATATTACTATTAGTGACTCTATTTCGAGTGGCAGGCAATAGTCAGTGTTGATTTGAGCATCTTGCCCCGATTTTCCTGTAGAGCAACAACTGGGCCTTTAGTAATGCCAGCTTTCTGAACTTTCTCTCAAGATTTTCTCTCTGTTGTGGTGAAAAGTAGTGGGTGTGGGTGTTGGGTGGGTATGCAATCCAGCCCAGTCCCAATATGAATGAAAAAAACTAAAAACATTTACATTTTGCGGCAGTTCTGTCCTGGCGGTTTGCTATCATCGATGCTGGCAGCGGTAATGTTGTTGAAGTCATCGGTGAACTGGTAAATTTGGAGTCATTTTATCTGCTATCAAATATCAATACGGAATCGTAACCGGAGACAAATTGCGGTGCAGGGTTTTGTGCATATATTGCCAAATCAGATTTATGCCTTGCTGCCGACAGACGACTGTATCTCCCGACAGCCACTGGTACAAGCAGGAGATGAAAGAAGAAGGATTTATGTTGGCCCAGGCAGAAAATCACAGCACTACATGATTTTAGATTAGATCTACTCCTTTGGTTCTAAGAGAAAAGTAAGTCTGGCAACTAGGCCCAAAAAGATCCCCTTCTAGTCCATACCTGGGAGCGCATTTTGTATCTCACCTTGAAGCCTACGTAATGGATTAAATGGAAGATTGGTGGATGTTTGAAATATCATTAGTAATTACAGTTAAGAGTGTCTTGAAAAAAAGAAAAAAAACTTGTTTTACAGAATACTTCTCCTGATTATTCTGTATGGAGCAAGTTCTGATCCTTTACTTTGACAGTATTTGAAGACAATAGCTCTGGATCTAGATCTAGATATAACTTTGGATCTTCTTTGTAGATTAAGGCGATCTGCTGCTGAAAATCCTAAAATTGTCAAATCGACAAAAAATTCCATTCTGAAGGTGCACAAATGATGACAAGATAATAGGAATTGAGATTCTGTGAAGTTTCATTGCCCTCTATACACGGTTGCCATGGTAACATCATAAACAGCCGCCATATTGAACGATTCAAAGCAAACTTTAAAGTCCTAAGGCTTTGCTATTTTTTAAGCTATTGCCTTCAAATTTTGAGGATAAAGATTCTGAG
>JBCEWB010000014.1:3315113-3328142 GCA_039654565.1 Peronia peronii | reverse complement strand
ATTTCTCAGCAAAAATTGGCAACTTCTAAAAGCTGAGATAATCCTACTTTCTTTGGATTGAAAGGCTTAAGAAAAAAAAACAAACGATGAGGCCATTAGTTAATTGACTTTCCCCAACTACCGCCCTCCCCTCCTCCCCCCCCCCCCCCCCTTTTCTTCACGAATCTTTTGGAGTCAGCAAATCTCATTCCTGACAGGTCTCTGATGTTGTCTCCCATGTCTCCTTTCTCTTCACTACTGTCTCCTAGATCAGTATTACATTACACACACATTTCATACGGACCAGTTTGGACTGCAGCAGCATGCAGTCAAGCCTGGAGCCCATTGTACAGAGCCCTACACACCTTCAGTCCAAACTAAACGGTTCCAACTTAAATTCAAACCATCAACCAAACCGTATGTCACGTCACTCGTCGTCGCTCACTCACACAATACAGTTCTACCTGCCGAGTACAGGATGAACACAATGGGCGCCGATCATTGCACATGTATTTAGAGATAGATGATATCTTACAAAAGATGCACTAAGAGGGGCAATTACGTGTAGACTTTGCTAATTATAGTACATGTAAGTTAATTAAAAAATGCAATTAAATTTTCTATTTGATAGAATTTAAAACTTGTATAATCACCGCCTGTTTTCTTCCTGCTAGACACAAAAAGAAAGGCGATACGTCACTGGCGCCGCGCTGTCTGCGATGAATGGGCAAAACTGCCGTGGAAAAATCAAGCCGGCTGAATATTTTGGGTAACCGACAGGTTTGAATTAATTCATCGGTTTTTGTCATCCACACCGCAGTTCTGCAGTGCCGCAGAACGATAAATAGCGATTTCGATGAATTGAAGAACTCATTCTTTGCACCATGACGTCATAATGCAATCCGTTTTTCAATTTAATAAAATCAAAAGAATAGGCCTGCAGTTCAAGAACAGCGCAAGCACGAAACTTCACGGTATGCCCTCCCCCTCCCCCCCTCCCCTCAAAAATATGAGTGATCGCTGTCTGCACAAGAACATAACGAACGGCGCCTGATGCAATCAAGAAGAACAAAGGCATCATTATTAAATTTAACTTTTAAATACTGCAGTAAAACGAGTCACCCACCAGTCGATAGTTCGTAAACTCTGAAACGCTGATTCCGAATTTGAATTTATTTTTACGCTAGGATGTCATTTCCGATAAGTTTATACGGGCATTGATTTGCTGGCGGGCAAAATATCAAGATGTCGTCCACCAACCACTTCCTCTTCTCGGCAGGCAGATCGAACGGCGAAAAAATCAGACAGTGCCGTATTCTCGGGATTCGGGACTGCGTTGAGGGCGGACTGCAGGTCTGACTGACAATTTCAGCCAATTTCTTTGTTACACGTTCAGGACGGACTGTAGATCAGTTGAAGTCCAAAATCTGTCCAGTTCAACAGTTACTAAACGTATAGGCCTTTTCTGTGCCTTAAAACACGATTTTACTGTTTGCAAACGTGTCTAACGGGATACATGACCATACCATCTCAAAAGCAAGATACAGTGAATGAAACAAGACTAATGCAAAGCGATATCACTTGATAAACAGTGTGAAGATTTACTTGAGAACTTATTTATACAACTGAGAAAAAAAAAATGAACACACACACATGAGCGCGCACACAGACATACAAGCAAACAAGATTAACAGTTTTTATTTGTCAAGCACTTTATTCTGGATAACAATTTACAGAACAGCTTTACAGAATCTAAAAATTTCACCAAAATTATTTGTTGACCAGAATATCTGTCTAATCATATCATTTATTATGGCTGGCATAGAGTTACTTTTTGTTACAATATTACGCTATTGTGTGATTCCATGTGGAGAAACAAAACAAAGCGTTTTGAAGACACAGTGAGAATAAATAATATAGACACTAACTGACTGTTGTTGATAAACAGATTACTGGGAACAACACCTAAAGTCATGGTTTTTACAAAATTCACTTTGACAATTAAAAAAGAAAAAGCACAATATCAACTGATTATATTATATTACATTATTTTCTCACAATAATGTGGATTTGATACATACAGAAAAAGACAACAGGAATGTTTATTTGTACAACAAGGCCATGAGGCATTGACACACAAAAATATTACAGGAAACGTGACCGAGATAACCACCCCGGAGGACGGGGTAATGTAAACGAGCTGAGAAAACTGATAAACAGTGTGTGCATTAATGGGGGGAGCTTCTCTTGAGAGTGAAAATTTTTATTCTGCATATTTTGAGCAAAAATGTGTATAGTGGCATTGGATGTGTTGAGATATGAGGAAAAATAGTTTTGTTGATTCCGAAAAGTGGCCTGTTACTATGGAGACGGTGGCCATCTTGGAAATAAACAACCTTTTTTGAATTGCTAAGGCTTTTTTTATTTTCAAATCAAATTAAATAAAACTTGGTGAAATGCAAGATAGCTATCCTATGTTTAATTTGTATTGATTAGATTTTTGATATATCAACAAAAAATTTAATTATAATTTTTTCCTATCTGTATACAGTTACGTCACCTTGAAAGGGTTACATTACCAGGAATAACTCAAAAAGGCTTGCATTTATCAAAATTCTGATCAATACAAAAGTTGTGTATAGTCCTAATAAATGTTTTGGCAAATTGCCATGTCATTTCCTCTAAAAATAAGGGACTAGTAGCAAAAAAAGTATCACAAATTGTTTTTTTGAGAAAAACGAATTTTTCTCCTTCGACAGCTGTTTTTTTTTTATGGTAGCAAGCAGTTCATGTGATTAATAACCTTATTGAAATGCAAAACATACTTCTAAATGTCCTATTAGTATGTTATTATAAATGTTATACAACAATTCTTGGAGTTAGAAAGAAAAAACTGAAAGTTAGCACAATAGTACTACAAAAATTCACTTGGTAGCTGTTGTTACAGTATACTGATCTCGTCGATTCCTCAACCTTTTTTGTGCCACTGAGGCTTGCCTAGTATTCGCCAAGTTATCCCCATGTTTGTTCTGCTTCTGTCTAGGCATGAATATGAGCAGTCTAAGCTTACAGACAGTTGTCTGTGCAGAGAGAATTTATGATAAACAATGCCAAAACACCATGAGCGCTACAGTAAAAAGGCCATTATGATAGCACTGTGGTTCCACTCAAGCAAGGCGGGAACAGTGAAAATGTTCTTATATTGGCCTGTCAGTCAGCACAGATGCAACACATTCACAGATGCGTTCAAAATCATAGATGGTGTGACTGAACAAAGAGACCATAAAACATGGTAAAATGCACACATGGATACCACACCCTATGTTTGGGTTCAGGGGTCATTGCCACACTGCAAAGGCCAATCAAAATTTGGTATCAAGCCAGCGGCGAACGGTCGGTCAAGGCGGACTAGCGCTCCGCCAATGAACATAGGAGTTGACAGTCAATGAATAGTAATGAGAAAAACTAGGTCAAATAAGAGTTGAAACAGTCTCCGTTTACATGCTCTGAGATATAAATAGTATATTTGGGTTTTTTTTCTATATCACACTGTAAAAGAGGAGAACATTTCCTTTTCATCCATACCAAACACTTTATACTTTCTCTGAGAAATATATGGATGAGAACTGTTCAAAGTTGATCAAAACATAGATTTTTATGTCACTGATGTCGAAAATTGGGCATACCCTTTTGTTTTCAATCGCATTATTGGGGCAGAAATAAGACACTGAAAATATTCTCCCGTGTATTTTTAGATCAAGAAAAGGTCAAGCTTTCAGAATTTGCTATTATCTCAGAATCGATATTTTGAGCCAAAATGCCCCCCCCCCCTTTAAGATTTCCAAATATATATTATCTTTATTGATTGAGATTTCTCCGCTTTGCCGGCTGGATTCCCTGGCTAAGCAAAGGCACAAAGACTGAAAGAGCGAATTCGATTCCCTTGAGAGTTTGAGAAATTGAAGCAAATTTTGTGGATTCCGCAGTAGCTTTCCAGAGGTAGCTAATCATACAGTCCTCAGAATCATTGTTTTTCTTTATTTTTCGCCATCATTTGCAGCACAAGGGATACAATTTCATCATTATTGTGGTGAAAAAAAGAAGTATTTATTTCCATCGCAAAGTTATGGGCGTTTGAAGACATCAATCAAACAGGCAAAAAACGTGAACTTCACTGTTAAAAGTGGAGGCCAGACAATAATATTATTCTTAAAGAGAGGGAGAGTTGAGATAGTCTTTCAGGACAAACAGATTTGAAATTAAAGACTTTTACAGGAGATTTATGAGATACAGCACTGAATTGTACAAGGATGAGAAATGTGGCCTAATTATGGCGCCTTGACAGTCCAGATGTCTTATTTTCTGGCTGTCGGTTTAATCCATAGCCCATCCTCTGCTTTAAAGTAATACTTCATCATCCGGGGCGGATAAATTGTCTTATCGCAAGTCAACAGGTCAAAGTGTTGGAGGACAGCGGTGACGGTCATTTTCAGTTGCATAAGGGCCAGTCTCATGCCAATGCAGTTCCTAGGACCTTGGCCAAAAGGAAGATGGGCGTAAGGATGGCGGCCTGCCTTATTCTCTGGAGAGAATCTCTCAGGGTCGAACTTCGCGGGTTCCTCCCAGATGTCAGGATCGTTGTGAATGGCATACAAAGGCAACATGACAACCATGCCTTTCGGTATCTGTATTCCGTCAATCACCGCCTCTTCAGTGGACACTCTTTCAGTGTAAACACCTGGAGGAAATACTCTCAACGATTCATTGATGACCATGTCTAAATAGGCCAGGCTTTGAACATTGTCATAATTGGGGATATCTTTGCCCAGCTGTCTGTCAATCTCCTTTTGCAGTTTACGGCAGATATCCGGATGGTTGGCCAGGAGGAACAAGGTGAAGGACAACGCCGTGGCCATGGAATCATAGGCAGCCAGAAAAAACACCAGCGCCTGGCCCTGAGGAGGTAAAAAAAAAAAAATCCAAAACAGTACATAAATATATTATCACACTGGGGTTCAAATTTCAAAATTGTCTAAAAAGTACACTTAGCAATGATTACTATTTCCTTTTTTTTCAGTGGTTCTCTTTCATGAATTGTAGCTTTTGATTTGGGTGAAATGCAACGGTCAGGATGTCCAAAACCAACAACCCATGGAATAAAATGGTAACCTTGTTTTTGGATTGATCTGAGTGGAGATCTTTAGTCCGCCCACCCCTGAAAGAGTGCCGAGCATTCATGTCCTAAACAAAATCTTTTTTTTTTTTTTTTCTAATTTCTCTCCACCACCTCTCTCCATTCCCTCCACCATCCCTTTTCCAAATGCCTTAGGAATTATATACATACACTCATCATTTAGTTCACGCTCATATGCAAAATATGAATAACTCTTGTCTAGTTTTGGCTTCTTTTTTAATATGCATTCTCCTCATTCAGCTAAGTGTTCTCAAGGCATGACAGACAACACTTTTATTTGGTAACTTCGTGCTTGTCTCTGTTTTAGCATATTTAACCCACATTTTCTTACGTGTATTTCTGTTCGTGAGAGTTGCCTTGCCCCTTCCTGTCCGGGTTCTGTCTCAGCATTGATCACCAAATCCAGGAAATCGTTGACTTTCCCTGCCATTTGACTTTCCTTTCTCTCTTCTATGGCTGCATCCGCCAGTTGGGAGAAGTAACGGAGCGATTTTTCAGATATAAATTTGAAACCCAACTTCGATAGGAGTTTATACAGTGGGGGGCAAAGCATGCTAACGACATATAAAGCTGGTGAACCTTTCAGTACGGTCTGAGCTTCAGTGATGAACTTGTTATTCGGATTTTCAAATGAATTTATCTGTACCCCAAAAACTGCAGTAGCAATCACATTAAGTGTGAAGCTGTAACATGTCGGCGATAGATCCACCTCTACGTTCTTCTCCTGTTTAGCACGTAATTCGTTCAGCAAAAGCTGGATGTTCCTTTCAATATGCACGGACATCTTCTTGATGCGACTTGAACTGAAGGTGGGACTGACAGCGCTTCTCACTCGTTTCCAGCGGTCACCAGTCAGTAAGAGGAGACTCGCTTCCAGATCTTCATCATCAGCCATGAAGGAACGACGATCTGGGAACTGATTGAAGTTTTTCACTAGGACATCTCTTATCATATCTAGATCTTTGATCACCAGCACCGGCGTGCGAACGTCGTACAAACCAAAAGCCTGGAGATGTGAGGGAAAAAATAGGGAGAAAAGTGACCAAAAAAAACCAAAAGTTATCAAGTTCGAACAAAGGTCCCTGTTGCACAGGTTCCTGTGGCATACAGACCTAATGCCCCATTTAGACGTAGGGCAGCACCCTTTGAGTTTGTCACCAAGGGATGTCCCTTTCCCCCCAGCTCGGATGTTTCTCCCCTTGGGTCCATCGCTAAGTTTGTTCCTTGCGATTGCCACATTTACACCTGGCGTTCTGTCTGTCGACCCTGTGTTCTTTTGCGCAGTTATATTATTGTTTACTGCTAGATTCTATGCAAACCTAGTTGTACATGCAGATTCTGGTAGCGGGTAAGTGTGTTCGTGAAAAGTGGAGGACGAAATTTTAAATGAAGTGCTAGTTCTATGCCTAATTGCAATTTAAAAAACAAACAAAACAAAACAAAAACAACAACAACAACAACAAAAAAACAAAACAAAAAAACAAACAAACAAACAACAACAACAACAACAACAAACTCGAAAAAGAACGATTTAGGCGAAGAAATGGTTGCTAAACAGGCCACCTGCACACACACAGACAAATCTCTTGAATGAATTTTGCTTTTACCCAGACGACTTCAAAAAGTAACTGAGAATGGATGAGTTGACCTATATTCACCTCCTGAATATTGTAGGCCCTCTAATTGAAACACAACCAACAGTGATGCAAGAATCAGTGGATCCATACAAGAAACTGACTGCTACTTTATGCTTTCTAGCGACGGGAAGAAAGTACCAAGATTTGCAATTCTAGACTTGCATTTCGCTATCTGCATTGTGTAAAATAATACAGGAAACATGTCGTGCCATCTCTTGTAAAAGAATAATATGAAAGTAGTGTTTCTCTTTTGATACTTGCACATATCCCAAACAATCCCTAATTTATAAGTAATGTATTTTGAAAAGTGTTTTATTTTTTTATTTCCTATCGATATATCGCACTAAATTGTCAATGAAAGTTACAGTATACATGTATATCGTACCATTGCATGTATTTACCATGTCATCATCGTAAACATTAATATCACTGTCATCCCGAACAGGTGCATTTGTAAAGAATTATTTGCGTTTTACAAATGATTTGTTGTTTTTCTATAAATGTTACACAATGGCTAAATTAAATATTTTTAAAAAGTATAACTATTTAATAAGGAATAAAAATAGCATAAATGTTGAAAAAGTTATTTGTCCCACATTAAAAAAAAAAAATCTTTACACTGTTATTCGTGCAATAGACATACACAAAGACAAAGGTTGCATCAACTGCTAACACAGCAATTACACATATATACTGCCAAAGTGTGTAACAAAAGGACATGGGTAATGAAAACCAAAAGTATGTACATGTATGTATGACGTGTAAGTGTTTTTTATTCAAGAAATTAAATTATGTATAGTCTGTCATCATTTAGATACGTAATGAAACCAAACTAAACATAATCATTTTTTTATGCCTATATCTTGCACATTTAATCAATCAACCCTTTTAACTAGTAATAAGACAGCTTCTCCTCCTCTCCCTTCTCTCCTCCTCCCTCATCTTCCTTCTCATCCCTATCCTCCTCCACCTCTTCTTACTCCCCCTTCTCCTCATTTCCATCCTCCTCTCCTCAGATGACTGTATGACCGGTGCACATCGAAGTCCATCTGTGGATGCCGCTAAGATGCTGTAGTTACCCTGTTGTAAACAGCAGTGCTCCTGGACAATGTACCTAACTCAGCCTCATAAAGGACATCCGATATGAGCTTTTGAGCGTGAATGTTCTGCTCCCGAGATACGTTTCTCAGTTTGTGAGCGATTGTTTTTCCAAAGGAGTCAAACTGATCTTCTTCACGCACACTTGTATTGGGAAAGTTGAGAGGCCTGTCCCGAGCAAGCGTGAGCAGCTGGTTGCATGTATCAGCAGGAGCTGCTTTTCTCTTAGCAGGTCTGCTGATGCTCGCGTTGGCACTAGTGCTCCCACTGGGGCTGGCGCTAGGGTCATGAACAGCTGCTGTTGTAGGAGTTGTTATGGGAGTAAAAGAACGACTTCTGTTGTCATTCAGCCCCAGGGAGTCACTCGCTGGACTATCAGCAATATCTGTTTCAATAACCATCTCCGTGAGGACGGTCTCCTAGGAAAAAAAAGTAAATATGATAAACTTTTTTTAGTCACATGATATGGGTGGATGAGAAGAATCTTAATGCACAATCTTTAACAATTGAGAGAGTACTATATTATATTTTTTGTGCAGATTCTTTTCTTGTTACAGTTTCCCTCAAGCGAGGAAGAGTGGTTTCGAAAGGCCCAGCCTTTTGAGGAAAAGAGGCAGTTTCCAAACTGTCTCAGGGCTGTGGATGGGAAACACTTTAATTATAAGGGGTTCAACAGCATGGTGTTGATGGCAGCTGTCAATGCCAACTTTGAAATTCTGTACGTGAGTTTCGGTACTAATGGCCATATGTCTGATGGGAGAGTTATAGAATGCACAGATTGCTATGACATGTTGCTGAATCAGCCGACAAAGGAGGTTGAAAGGCATACATATGCCGAAACTTTTGCTGAATAGGATCTTAATCCTCTGCGACCCAGCCCCAGAAATGACCTGCCCTATGTATTCATCTCTGACGAAGCTTTTGCTCTCAGAGTAGACTTTTTGAACTCTGCAACTTGAGGGTTTTGGGCGACCAAAGACGTAGTTTAAACTACTGACTATCTCGCGCACGTCGTGGAGTCGAGAATGATTTTGGCATGATGGTGGCAAGATTCAGGGTTCTGAGATCCAAGATAAATCTACAACACAGAAATTGATTCTATTGTTTTGGCGTGCTGCGTGTTGCATAATTTTCTTAGGAAAACTGCAGCTGTAATGTACACTCCAAATGAATCGTTGGACAATGAGGACCCCATTAGAGCTACACATGAACTCAATGAAGGCCTTCGTGCTGAAGGAGCCTACGTTCCTTCTCTCTCCACTGGACAAGCAAGAAATGCATCACAAGAAGCAAAGCATGTCAGAGATAGGTTTATGACTTTTTCAACAACAAAAGAAGTGCGCCTTGGCAGGAAAGATCATGTTTTTCCTTAAAAAAAAAAACAAAAACAAAAACAAAACAAAACAAAAAAACATAAAAAGATCCAGTTTCCTTAAAAGGCATAATTTATTACTGTTGTTTTTATTGTAAAATAACATTAAAACAACGATTAGTTGTTTTGGAAAGATACCTATTTTATGCGTCTTGCACAATATGAATATATTTTTGTTGTTGTTGTTGTTGTTGCTGAATGAGCCTGTATAAGTAAATTATGTACTTCATAAAATTACTGTTCATAAAATTCCCGTAAGGCACAAGGGGAGACATTGCTAATGCTGCTTAGGATATACATAAAAGGATATCAAGCTACTCATTTGTAAAAAAAAAAAAAGGAAAGGACCTCAAGCTACTCACTTGTTTTTAAAAAAAAAGAGGGGGGGGGGGGGAGGGGAGCTTAATTATAGAGGTACATCATGGAGGCAGCAGATCCATGAGGTAGCCTACATAAATAATAAGCAATATGTGAGACTATTTTGTACCATATATAATATATATATGTGTGTGTGTGTGTGTGTGTGTGTGTGTGTGTGTGTGTGTGTGTGTGTGTATGTGTGCATGAACATAGTGCAAAATAATGCCGTGTGCGGTTTATATTATAACAAAACTGTTGCGACGTTTTAAGGTAAATAGCCTATAAATGGGTTGTTTTGCTAAGTATCAGGTATACTGTTTAATCTTTCTGGTACAATGTGAAAATCTATTACAATAAGCTTCTTTTTGCAGAATCAGCATGTATAAGTATCCTACATGTAGGCTACTACATTTTGGATAGTAACTTTTGAATGTAAATAGTTTTATTTCAGATATTAAAATACGTATCCACAAATCTCAAAATGATACTGAAGTTGATATTAATCTTATCTTTGTAAATGTCAAATTATCAAGCTTACATGATTTGCCTACTGTCGATCAAAGCTGATAAATAGCCAACTTTCACTGTCAAAAAGCACATTAAAAATTTGCGCCCACAGTACCTGCTGTGACTGACAGAAAGATTACGCCAGTCTTTGTGAGCAGTTGTGGGCACTATTATTACTAAGTAAGAATTTAGTGCATGTTTGTTAGGCCTACCTCTTTAATGTCTCTTTGTGGCTCTGCTTGCTGTTGCACGTCAGGCTCTGTGGTTGACTGTGCTGGCCAGGGTACTTCCTGGTCTCGAAGGAATTCCAATGCCTTGAAGTACCATAGCGTTGGCTCACACTCATCTGCGTCTGATCCGGACAGCTTCGATGAATCAAGTTTTTTTAGCTGTTTTCTGAAAGCATTTCTCAGGTTGCTGATTTTTTTAATTACAAAGTCTTTATCCGCCTCGGGCTCAAAGGTTTTAACATAATTGACAAGGTCCTGGTAGCTTTTTTCTCTTAATATCCGATTTCTGTATTCTTTTGACTTGATTCTCCACAGACATTCATGTGAACGGTAGGCTTCAATAAAGTTGACAACAGATTCTTTTGACCACGTTGCCATGATAATTTTCGATGTTCACAGAAAATCAGAAGCGTCGCACACAATACCACTCGTGAAAAGAATAGGCCTAGCACAGAACAAGCTACAGCACATTGCATGGCTTACAACACATTCCCCCATTTACACGCAGCGAATCGTCTGGCGGAACGGTCGCTTGCGGGACAATCCCCTCTCGCTGACGTCCAATCGCGGGTGTTGGGTACACACGTCCCACGGGACCGATCCAGGAGAATAAAGCACTGCTTGGAATCTTGGCTATCGATCCTGCGGTATGAGATGTCTCTTTGAAGTTGCCGCCAGGCGAGGAAACATTGTTGAGAATTTAAAGAGAAATTTTGTGATCTGATTAAAAAACGTAGTGCATATTCGTAATCAGCGTATGGAAATTAACAAATTCTACGCGTACAGGTCGCTTTTTGTTGCTTGGTTTTAAAAATATCTTTTTTTGTTTTTTTCAGAAGGACGATAACGGCCCAATTTTTCGTCGCACGAGCTGCTTGGGCATGGATTTGTGTTGATTGTGTTGTATAGCCATGTAATATGTGATGTAGCTTGCTCTGTGCTAGGTCTATCCTTTTATTTTTGACGAGCCAGTTTCGTATGCTGTTCTGTTTTCTGGTAAATGTCGAAAATTATCACGGCAACGTGGTCACAAGAATCTGTTCTTAACTTTATCAAAGCGAAATTCATTCAATACATTTGTGTGTGTGGGGGGTGCGCCTTTTCAGCAACCATTTCTTCGCCCAAACCGTTGTGTTTTTTTCGTGAACTGCAATAACACAGAGCTAGCACTTCATCTAAAACTTCGTCCGCCATTTTTCACGAACACACTTACCCGCTACCAGAATCTGCATGTAGGCCTACAACCAGGTTTGCAGAGAATCTACCAGTAAAACAATTGCGCAAAGGATACAGGGTCGACAGACCGTAGGCCAGGTGTAAATGTGGCAATCGCAAGGGACAAACTTAGGGATGGACCAAAGGGGACAAACCTCTGGGTTGGGGGAGGGGGGGGGGGAGGGGGGGACATCCCTTGGTGACAAACTCAAAGGATCCTACCCAAAATAATGGGATGAGGCATAATGAATGAAGAGTAAAAATAGAAATCTATAATGCTATTGAATCAATTTTTTCTTTCCTTTATGTCCCCCCCCCCCCCACCCCCTATCCCCCACGCCCTATTTACAAGGTTAGTCTTGTGCACTCTGTTCCTTCATTGCCCCAGAGGAAAAAACAAAACTAAAACAAAACACAATTGAAATACTCCGAAGTTCATCGACAATAGTATATGTAATCCAAAACTTTTTTTTTTTTTTTCAAAACTTGAATTTGACAACTTACAACCGTTTGAATACCACTTCTCAAATGGATTTCGAAAGAGACAGCTGATGTAAATAAAACAAATCAATACCGGCAAATCATTATATGTTTTGGTGCAATGGGTATTATACGAAGCATACATGAAATTTTAATGTATACAGTCCTTGAAAAACAACAACAACAACAACAACAACAACAACAACAACAACAACAACAACAAAACACGATTTAAAGTAATGACTCGTTATAATAGCTGTATGCTAGCATGACCTAATTGCTGTCACATTCATTCTTTGCTTAACCATCTTACGCCTTTATGCATTGCAAGTTGCTTTCCAGAGCTAGCTAGCCATGCAGTCCTCAGAATCACTGCTGTGCATGTTTGTTCGTTTGTTTTGTTTCCCATCAACTGTTCCTTATAATACGTTTTCAGCACGGGAATTCCTTCTTGTTACATATATGGTAGTAGTATATCAATTTCTCATCAATTTTGTTTTCCTCCCCGTTTTAAGGAATTTACCTTTTTCCAATCATTTTAAGGAAGTCTAAAAGCGGGCCAATGTACTATCTCATATTTGTAAAGAACTAGTATCGCATAACAATAATCACTCCTAAGCCTGTATACGGGAGACAGTGAGAGCGGTCGGAGAAGAGCGTGCATGATGTTTCAGACCCTCAGCTTTCTGACTTTGCATTTGGGTGTGGGGATTCAAGATCGGTGCATTTTCTTATGTCACAGGTGACATCTCGATCTTATCAACTTTGCTGACGGCCTGATGTGCTTAGCGACTAAGATATGCAGGACTGTGGAAAACACGTGTATGGGAAGATGCTTAGCAGACAAGTTCGGTGATGCAAGTACAATGCACTTTACAGATAAATAGAAAAATGAATGTTTGATAGATAGATAGATAGATAGATAGATAGATAGATAGATAGATAGATAGATAGATA
>JBCEWB010000014.1:3288317-3307785 GCA_039654565.1 Peronia peronii | reverse complement strand
CTGTCTGTCTGTCTGTCTGTCTGTCTGTCTGTCTATCTATCTATCTATCTATCTATCTATCTATCTATCTATCTATTATCTATCTATCGATTTATCATCCTCTCATCTGCCTGTTATCTGTCTTTCCGCCTTTAGTCAGCCATGCTGTATATCTTGGACAAACTATTTGATCAGCATTTGATTCCATGATAACAGCCTTATCGATAGTGGCACTGATAATGAGATTAATAGTAACAATGCTCTCGATCTTGTGTTTTCATTACCCATCAGACAGAGAGTGACACTGACTCACTTTCGGCCTCAAGTTAAAATAGATCTGAATGTTAAGGTGGTCAAAACCTTTTGCTTTAGGAGATACATTTAAGATCACTTACTATAACAGCACTGCTTCTCGAGTCTGCCTTGTTCTGATGATGTATTTAGCCTATCTCTCTCTGTGTGTACGTGTTTGTGTGTGTGTGTGAATGTATGTTGCTTAGCTGTTGGGAGAGGGAATTTGTTATTGAGATCAAATGAGGTTTTTCTGTCTAAGCTATTTCGTTTTTGTTTTTTCTTGCAACATTCTGAGCGGTTTAGTTTGCAATTCCCCCACTTTGCCTCTCTTTGCATTTGTAACTTTCTTTCATATCACTCTATATATTTCTCTTTCCTGCATTGTCTTTCTCGCCATGTCAATGGTTTCTCCAATTCTTTTCTAATTCCTTTCGTTCTCCTCATTCCCTAGTTCTCTTTCTATCGACAAGGTTTTCACCTCTTTTCCACTTCCTTCTCCCAATTTATCCTTTTCTTCATTCAATCGTTCTCCTTCTTCTTCTCTCCTCTCCACACCCTCTACCCCATCTGGGCTCTCGTCTTCCGACCCTCTCGCCTCTATCTTTATCCCACTTCTTCCTTAAAGCATCGTATTATAAAAGGAAGATTGTTTTCATGCCAATTTTGATAGCAAGATTTTCCAATAGTCCGTCTTGTATCTAACTAATCATTGCATTATATCGAGCTCAATCAGGTGACTTTCCATTGTAAATATCATGGGCGATCAATTGTAAAGGGGAAAAAATGAGAGCGAATGATGGGATAATGTGACAATAATAATTGACATGGGAATATTTCAGTAACAGGAACCGACAATATCTTTGAAATGAAATTAGCAGGGGAAAAACTAAAATTCTTTCAAATAGAAAAATAAAGAAATTATGAATGCTTTGGTAGTAACTGTATGTCTGGGCGTCACACATCAATCTTTGATAATTTTATATGTCATGCAGTCAGTTTTGTAAGTGTACTTCCTGATAAGTGAGTGAAAATGGTATGTCATGGTGAAGAAATATAACTCATAAAGATCAAACACTCACAGATAGATGTCAGGTCTTGTTTTCATACGGCTGTAGTCAACATATGGGTTCAGTTAACTACCTTGCAAACTTGTTGCACAGTTACGGTTACGATATTTATTTCGCTTTTCAACTTCCTGCGAGTGGTTATGTTAGCAGATTCTTGAAAAAAGACAAGAAAAAAAAGTTACTGGACAAAGCTAATAATTCCGATAAATAAGTAAAAGAATAGTAAAAATAACTAGATAACAGAAAACAAAATTTTTTAAAATTTTAGAAATTCAAAATAAATAAATTCACGGTTTCCAAATTTCGCAGTCAGCCAGTGTGTCTCCCTTCCTGTTAATGTGCTATTCACCGTTGCCCAACATCCTAGCTGTAAATGGGCTATTGCATCTTGTATTTATTTTTGTTTGAAATATTTCTTTAAGTCAACCCTTTCCGCCACTCATTCGAAATGCTCATCATATAATCTCTTGTGGCATGAAAAATGGCATCAAACAGCCTTTATATGCCATTTCAGGGGGAGGAAGGGGGCACATGGGAGATCAAAAACTTTAGCTGATATTGTAGACATGTGATAGCCGTTTGAACGAATCCACTGCAAGATTTTTATCTATTTTTATTTTCTAGAATGGAAATTATATTCTGGTCTACATAAAGTCTGCAGTATGTTTCTTTTCTCAATGAATTCGATATTGCTGACAATATAGTGCTTCCAAAGCTTTAAATAATTTTGATACCTCATGTGAATATTTGACATGGTAAATGTATCTGTAACATTTTTGTGCTTATGAAAATGGACATTGTAATATTTAGCTGTCTGCATTCTTGTCTGTGTCAAAAAAAAACTGTGTTTGCTCACATGTCGTGTTTAAATGAAACAGGTTGTCGACATGAAGTGTAACTGTGCTTTTGAAAATCTTGTTTACTATTGTACATTCGACAAAAATGTCAACCACTGTGTATTGTGTAAAACTCAGGAATAGTGAGACGAAAATGAAATATCTGGCACCTCCCTACGTCTTTACACAATTATCCAAGTCATTTTTAAAAGGTTGTGCGATGGATGTGAACCATATAGCATTGATTCAGAAAATAATAATCATCTCAAAGTTCATTTCCAACAGGAAATGGACACTAGTTGAATTTTTACACTTTGCCTAAATTACACTTTTGTCACTGAGAAAATCAGTTTGTTGAAGCCACTATAAATGGCATAGGCAACTATGACGACATACTCTTTAGAAAAGCACCATAATCATTTCTTTTGATTAGCTCTCGTATTTGTTTACATTTTTTTTTCTCTGTTTAGAGACAAAAATAGTCTGAAGGACATGGGTAAAAACGGAAGACATCCTCGTCATAATAAAGGAAGACCAAAATTGTTTTCGTCCATAGTTTTCTTCTTTTTTTTTTTTTTTATTTGGTGCAGATTAGACAGTCATGAAAGAAGGATAGAGCATTCACAAAAGGTGATCTACGAGGAACAATAGAGGTAACAAACAACAACAACAACGACAAAAAGACGCTATTCCTACAGCTTTCCTTCCATACTAAGTTCCTGTTATAAAGCTGTGCAAGCAGCCACATGATTTCGCCTTGAGGACTTTTATTATTTTCACTATCATACAAAAATGATGAACGCAATGAACGTTTTTTTTTCCCACACTAAAACATATACAGGTTGACAAAAACCAACAAAAAGAAACGTTTTGCTCAAATAAGCGCCATGTTTATTTTTAATTTTTTTTCAGGTTGGGGGGGGGGGGGGTGGAACTCTTTAGAGCTGATGAAAGTGATTTTTTTTTTTTGGTGATCGGATTTCATCAAGACCGTGATGGGAACTCATACGCCCGTGTTTGCCCTTGACCTCTGAAAGATTTTGACCTACAGAACAAGGTCAAGTGCGCTTCGTCCTTGAGAAGTCACAATATGGTCAAGACAAACAATGGGAGGGTTGCAAGTCCACCAGAGAAAAAGGAATGAAATAAGAATAAATGCACATGCATCATGATGAAACTGAATTATGCTATAAAAGTGAGTGGATAGTCATGGAATAAAATAAAAATCAAATAAACAAATTTTTAATCACGCAATAGTATCAGTAACTCATTGAGAATTCTGCAGCATACATTGGCGTTTCGCATAGGCCTAGACCAAAAAACAGAGAAGCACCAGGAAAACCTAGGGCTCATTCAACTTCTATCTTTCTTGCTTTCCATCTCTCTCATATCTGTCCTCTTCTCTATGTTTTACCTATTTATTACTTATTTTTCCCTCTAGATTTCCCTCTCCTTCCACTACTCTTTCTCTCTCTCTCTCTCTCTCTCTCTCTCTCTCTCTCTCTCGCTCGCTCTGTATTGTCGCAAGAGACAATACAAATTATACGAACAGGTATGTGATTTTTTTTCTCTTTTATTGTTTGTTTTCTCTATCTCGTGTTTACCGAAAGTGAGATGAACTCGCTGTTCTCAAGACCTCACAAGTTCTTCCTACTTATTTTTCCAATATTTTGGTTATTCACTGTCATCCATATTGCTTGTGAAAAATTAGGAAGAAGACACGAATAAACAGTCCGAGCCAATCATGACACTCACAATATGTCGCAGAATTCCCTGAGATTCTGATCACTCGTATAACAAATTAAATTAGGGCGTAGCATTGGGAAGATTGGATTACCCCTTGGGTGATCGTTTAATGACATTAATAACCAAAATCATAATATTGTATAACACACTGACAAAACAATAAAGAACAAGGTAATGGTCATATATGAAACATGAGGACTGTAAAACCCCATTTTTTTTTCTGTTTTTCTGAGACTTTCCGTTTATATATCTTGAGATGTTTCCACAACAGTTTCTGGCTTCTTCAAAAAGTACACTAAGGTACAAGTTATAGCGAGTGCTGTTGGAAAGCAATTAAGGACTCACAAAAATCGATTGATGTAGGTCAAGAGGTGGGTCAAGTTTTTAAGATGTTTGAAAAATTCACAGCTTTGAAACAAATATTGGATGACGTTAATGATGACATAGCCACAGAAATGGTCAGTGACTCAACAAACATAGTTGTAGATATATAACATCGAGCTTTCAAAAACAAGCAAGGGCAGACTCGGTGCTGCGGATGAGATTTCTGGGATATTTGATTCGAGTTTGAAACATCATGATCTTTCTTCACCGTGAACATTTTTCAATTCTCTCTATCAAACTTGAGCATATTTACTTCTCCAAAACACTCACAGAGACACATTCACATAGCCATACACATAACAAGGCATGCATGTCCGTCTGATGCTAAGTGACAATTCCATCAGCCTGGCATCACTTTCCTCAGTATAGTAAGAAACAAACTCGTTTAAATAACGCACACCAGTAAATAAGTTCATTTTTCCCCTCACTTCTCTTGCCTTCAAAATCTTATCTTGCGTCCAGCATGCTATTTCTTTGTTTCTTCCGGTGCGACTCAAGGCAAGAGAGTGAGCAGTGAGCAGTGAAAAAACGCTTCCTATGTGTGTTATTTCTGAAGAACGGCAAGTCTTTAATTTTTTCTGTTATAAGAACACTTTCCTATTTAAAAAAAAAACAGAACATGTTTTTGTCTTTTTATTTGTTGGCCACGAACATTATATACTATAAAATATAAAGTCATCCACTGGCGAGAAAAATTTAGGTTCATGCCATAATATGTCTGTATGTGGTTTGGTACAAATGTGCCGTTCGTTTCGAGTTATTGTTTATGCGCTGGAATTGGTCCACCACGTAAACTGAAGAAATTTCTCTTTCCAAACATTGAACTGTGCAAAAAAACAAGACTGGATCTAGTACTTGACAAATTTCAAACTACAACTAGAAACACTAGGTAATGTCCAACGCAACTGTTTCAATTGTTCGCTGACCGAATTAGGGAATATTATTGAGTAAAACTGTGAGGTCATTCCATCAATAATCATTCAATTAATATACAATCATATATCAAAGAGATAATACCGATTTCCAGCCATGCTGCTATACATCTATAAATGCAAATTCAAAGAACAAATAATATCTTCATCAGACCACTCGTCCCTCCTCTCACATTCACATGACAGACTCTCGGTTTGTGCCTCAAGTAGGAAGTGTGAGAATATAACACAGGTTGGGGATGAGCAAGAATGTTGTACATCGTCAATTTTTTTTTCTTTTCACAAATTACTATCAAAGGGAAAACAAATGGAAATAATGATGAAAAAAAAAAGATAAAATTCGAAGTCAAAATTGAAACACGGAAATGTAAAAAGTAAAACGGCTTTCATTTCACAGTAATTTTGTGATCAGATATGGAAAAAAAAAAAAGAAAAAAAGGACAAATTCATGGCCTGTTGGAGGAAAATATTATGCTTTACTTTGGTGCCCAGGATAATCGATTTAACACCACGTATTATGTATGCTAATATTATGGCCATTAATATGTACAAAAGTGAGTCATATCAACGTAAACATGCGACTATGACACGAAAAAGGAATGCAGAATCTTATTTTAAAAAAGCAAGTCACAAAATATAATATGGAAGTGACTCAAACTACAGTCAAGGGCCCATGTAAATCAGAATAAAAATGGATTTTCATAGAGAAAAGGCGGATTTAAAAAAAAAATCGTAATTTAAAGAATTTAATACAACGTAAACGATACCCTTTAAAGCAATGGAGATCAGAAACAAGAGTTGGAAAAAAAGGAGCTAAAAAAAGGTGGTGTAAAGCTGGACAACAAAATCATTACCAGGGCAATGTTTTCTTTGACATGAGGAGAAATTTCTTCTTGTTTTTTTTCAACTGATTTTCTTTAAAAAAAAAAAAAAAACCAACAAACAGCAACTTGAACGAAGTGAATTAAAGTATACGGAAGAAACAAGTAAGGAAGAAAACATGACTTGGAATGCACGAAATAAAACAAATGAGGCCATAACTACAATTCTGTCGGCTCAGTCGGAATGACATCTAAAATTACATCAAACTAAAACAAAGAGAGTAAAGGAACAAATGAAACACAAACATATACAGAGGACAAATATTGTTAGGAAGTTTTTTAGGGAATGCAGCTGGTGAGTAAAATATATATTTAAATAGATATATATATTTATGTATATCAAGATTATAAAGAAAGGACAAACAACCTTGTTATATACAAATATTCACAAACAGCATTGCTCAGGCTTACATAGCTTAAAAGTTAGGAACGAAAATGTGAATCGCTAATATCATACATATAAAAACATTCAAATGGAACTTAAAAAAAAAAAAAGGATAACTGCTGAATATACAGCTAGGACTAGACTGGAATTGCGTCTGCAGTAAACATGATCATACCAATGGTTGACTTGGATTTGTTAGAGGAATAAAATAATTTAAAAATGTGCAGATAAAATGATTTGATGTTGCTGATACTGAACACCATTTATACAGTAACAATTACATCCAGTGGACAGCACTACAAAAAGAAAGCAGCAGTCCAACAGTCATCGCGACACACAAGCAATATCATTTCTCAGTTGTAAATACAGATATGAAGCAAGTTCTTTGTTGTTTTTGTGTTTGTGTTTCTTTGGTCGTTTGTTTTTTATTGTTGTTTTCTTTTTATATTGTTAATATTTTTTTCTTGTCTTTTTATCTTCCACTTCTCTCCTCCCCCCCCCCCCCCCCCTTTTCCCCCCCCCCCCTCCCCCCCCCCCCCTTTCTTTTAATCACTTCCGAGTTTGTGCATACTTTTTTCTAAGACGATTAAACATACTCACATCAGTTGGGAAAATCTTTTTCGCCCTCATGCTATGCAAACCACCCTGTCAAAACCGTGTTGTCTCAACATCTGTAAGTTTATCCCGACATATGCAGCAATCTCCCGGCTACAGACTGGAGTCGCACTTAAGAAAACATGTTGATACACTGTATCACAATAACTCTGACTAACTGGTGTATTTTTACTATATTAATTTGTCTTTTTCAGCCCACGAAATCCAGAGGAAGGAAAATCAGCAGGGCATTTTCGTGATTCTGCGTCATTAGTGAGTGGAGTGAGTGATCTATGAGGTTGACCTCCTATCTATTATGCTTTTCAAATTGTCCTCACATAAAAACCACTCCTATGACTATTACATGTATATATAAATATATATATATCAAACATACAAGTGTGTGTTATGAGTTATCAATGCCATTGGCAAAGCTAGTGAATTTGAGGGATATTTACAATAAGAGACCGTGCAAATTGTCAGCAATGGTAGCATTCCACACTGCAGTTAGGTTGCATTTTAGTGCCGATAGCGAAGTATGTCAATGTACAGAGGCAATATTCCATCACTGACTCAGATAAGTCTGATGAAAACATTAAAATATTTTATGAAAAAAAGTGCTTGATGCAGCCTATATATATATATATATATAGTGATTCTCATTTTCATGGTTCAATTACTGCCTAGGGAAATAGATTTCTTCGCATATAACAAATATGTTGCTAAAAATTATTGAACATTATTACACAGTGAAATAAGAATGGCCCGTTACGTCAAAACCAAATGGCACAGAATGTGAACACTAACCTAAATACTGCCTCTGTCTGAGGCTGAAGGAAGGCTGGCTGATGCGACACATATTGCCACAAATTAAAGCTGAGGGCATAACTGGAAATATTGCACTTAAATATTAGTTCAGCAAATATGTCTAATGATTCGCAGATGTATCTGGTACCAGCAATGAGACCAATAAACCAGAGTCGGTGATACAGATGAGGAACAAAATAATGAATAGGGCAGCAGTTATAATACCAAACCAACATTAGTGAAATCTGAGCCGAATGCCCTGCATTAATAAACTGCTACATTATCCCGTTACAGACCAATTGACTGACTAGACGTGTCGAGAAAATGACTGCTGCCGATAACTATCTGGATGACTATCTACAGCATTCTAAAAGCCGTGATTTAATGGTACATTGTTTAAAGGCAAGCGATATGTCTAATCTATTGCCTTGTTTTCTTGAGAGAGAGAAAAGAAAAAAAAGAATACAAATCAATGTGCCACTACTTCAAATACAACTATTTTTAATAGTGTAGTGGGCGGGGCTCATAGACATGGAAATAATTATGAACCAACAACACCTATATCAGACAAGGTATATCTAAGGTAAAGAAGAATACATTTAACCCAAATTTCTATGCCAAAAGGCCATACTTTACAAATTAGAACGTACAGACACAACAGACATAATATATATATATATATATATATATATATATATATATATATATATGTATATAACAAATCATATGACTAGAGAACCACCAAAGACGAATTCAATGTTCCTTCAAAGCCGATGTATGGGGTCATTCCTTGCAAATGCAATCCTAGTTCGTGATGGTGGTTTGTGCACCTAGTAAAGAGACGTCCATTATATTTCTAAAATTCTTTAAATAATAGTTAACCTTTTTTAAAAACATGGTACCATTTTTCCTCGTCACTCTACTGCCTCTGAGAAAAACACTTATTCTTTCTTTCAAAATTATGAATATGCTTGCTATTATGCTTATGGTTATTAATAGATAACTGTACCTAAATCTACAAGTCTGATTCACACTAGGAGATTAAACTTACGTTGATTCCATTTCGTGGCATAAACCATTTTTTTTAAGGCGCACGATTGTTAGTACTTTAGAAAGATAATGAATTGTCCATCACGGCGCTGGATTCAAAAGATGATTCTCCAAAAGCTACAATGATGTTAACAGTCAAGGCTGTGGTCAGGCATGGCCAGCTCAAGTGATGAGTCAAGACCATACAGACCAGAAGCAACGGAAGGATGGCGTGTGAATTTCGTTCAAATAAAAAGAAATTGATTTTTATTTTATTTTTTAAAAAATACACAAAACCAGTTTCAACACCTGTTGTTTCTTCCTCGGAGACATTTGGCAACACCTCTCTCCCAGCCATTGAGATGTTGTTGAGTGAGTTTCCTAGGACGTCTGATACGGTGACGCCCTCTACTGTTCAGAATTCATGTGCTACAATTCCATTTAATTTTTCCACATGTTACATGGACTACAAAACGAACAATGGATCAATGATTTCAAGATGCATCTGTGCTCCAACCCAACACAGCATTTTCCCTTTTTCCCTAGAACGCATAAGCTTGACTATGCAAGAGCATGTCTCTTCTCAACGTAAATGTTATGTGAATGGCCAGGTCGCTATAATAATAATTGGTTCCATCTAACAAAAATCTTTGTTAAAAATCGCACTGTCACAGTTACAACATCACTATATACAACTACAGACTATGTTCCGAATGCTTGCGTAGTCTTGATACATAACAATAGACGTGGCGAACAGAAATAGTCAAATTTGATTATTTGGTCTACAGCAGTAGAAAATCAAAGAAAAAACTGTAGCAACTGCAATAATTCCTGGCAACAATATAAAACATCATTTGATTGACTCGCCTTTGCCACTGAGTGATATAACAATTTCAACAAACAAGAGAAACAAATTATTATTTCTTGGAATCTACACAAAAAAATGTGTACACAAGAAGTTATAACATATTATACTATGTGCCCTATAATTAAGGGGCTAGACTGACTCATGAGAGCATTGGTAGACTAGGTCTTTAAAAGTGTAAATAGTTGGAAGAAACGAAGTAAAACAACAATTAGAATTGTCATATTTGAAAAAAAAAGGGAGGGGGGTGGGGGAGGGACCGAGCAGAAGAAGAATTATTTGCCATAGCAAAGCTTTGGTGTTGCATCTTTCTTTCAACCAAAAAACAAACAAACAAACAAAAGAACAAAAACAAAAAAGAAAACAAAGAAGAAGAAGATCAAGACGAAACTTATTCTCAAACACAATAAGCTTTCGGCTTTCATAAAGTGAGGCATGAAAAAATAAATGTAAGATTGCACTTCAGTGCGTAAACACTTGCACAGAAATGAAACCGGTATGAGAGTTTCCCAATACTGAAAATATTCAAGTATAATAAAAGCATCAAGAAATTGCGTAGGTCTGCGCTAAGAGAGTCACCGTCCATGTTGTGTCTTTCTAAAGAAACGTCTTTCTAAAGGATATGGCCAATCAAGCCTCTAAAAGCAAGAGAGGTGAAATCCACCATTCGTTCTGTCTCAATCAGTATATCCTGAAACTTGAAATTCTACCATAAACATATGTCCACTCATACAGCTTATCGACTAAAATAAAGCAGTTATAAGAAAGGATGTTAATTCTAGATGAGCGCCACTGAAATGGGATTTTCATGTAATAATCTTTCGCGGATCTACAGCAAATACCTCTACTGGGAATGCAAATTTGGTAAATCTTTCTCAAAAGAAAATGCTTAGAATCCCAATTCAATTTCAGTAGGAGAGATTTTCTATAAAGTTATGTTTTCCCCGTTGTGTTGTAGCTATATGTGTGTTTCAATAAGTATCTTTGTTTGCTAAGTATTACTGCCATAAGAAAGGGCTGAAGTGTTGATCCATGACCCAATTTTACATTGGTTAAAAGCCTCCATTATTCTGATCCCTACTGAGCCACTGAAACACTGAATGGGCGCCTCCTTTCTCATCACTTCAAGAGTCTAGTCTCAAGTGGTTTGAGTAAAGTCGGAAAAAAATCTTCCTCATTATGACAATACAAAAATAGAGCTGACGAAATCTTATCTGACGACTTCAATGGAATGTGTAGTTTGCCCTGCATGGGTGCAATGAAATCCTATCTAATACCTTATTGTAACGCATATTTTTTTTAATTCTTGGTTGCTCAAGTGATAATTTGTGGGAGTTTATCTGACTTCGTGAGCTAACTTATTGGTCGTCATAAGAAAACATATCTGTGGCAATAAACACCTTATTTTATTATGAGAAACAATAATACATTGTGTCACTACTGCCGAGTACAAAATTAATATGCTATTACTTTACAACAAAACGGACGAAAACCTGTTGTGCTAAGCTAAAATTTATGATATCATATCATGCTTTGTAGAATATTTTGTGGGTTCTCCTGTAATGAATGGATGTTACAGTTCTGTCATTTAAAAAAAATGTCCAACCCAGAGAGCATTTCATCATGTTTCAGGCCCCCTGGTTCATATACAGGAAGAGTCATTTGACTACGGTCGTGCTTTTCTCTATAGCTCAAAGAACTTTCAGTTTTAGCGTCGACAAAAATCCACACAATACAATACCATCTTTTCATCAATTGGGTAACAAAAAAAAAAAAGTCGTAATTTAACTGGTTTCAAACAAATGTGTTTGATTAACACAGATAGGTAGACAGATCAAAATAGCAGAAAACTGTATGTTCCCGTTGGACAAAAAATGAAAGCCAGCTGTATTTACATGATAACAAAAAATGAAGGGCATAAACTACTCTCACTGTTTGGCTAACTGGCAATACAACTTTTCAATAACCAAGTCCTCAATAGTTAGCCATAAACACTGGAGCCACACTAATTTTATTTGAATTGTCAATAGGCAAATGGCGTTCTGTCCTCGTCGATAAATATCGCTGTTTTTCACTCCGCTTATCAGAAGGAAAGCCACAATAGCAATAACTTACATATAAGTCTTTGACAATATCCATAGTATATTTATTATGCCTAGTGAAAAGTTGAAATGTGTGCAACAACGTTTAGACAAAATATTCTTGGTTGGTCAGAGACCTATTCGAAATCTGGCATACAACAAGAGAAATGACTGTCATAACGAAAAATCATTGACGGTGTAGATCCTTTATCATCAGTTCTTATTGGTCCCCTAACTGCTCCATCCAGTTGGGAGACTTGAAGAAATCGGGCAAAGTTTCATCCATTCTAGCAATGATCTTATAGATAGCTTTCTTCCAGGATGGTTCCGCATCTTTGTTAGCTTGGATGGACTTGAAGAATTCTCTCAATGCAGCCTGAACAGCCGCCATGAAATTTGGTGGAACCTGGAGAAAGGAAAAAAACAACAAAAAACTGGGTAATTACAAGTCATAATAAAAAGAAATGGTAAAAATTAAGGACGAAAATAAATAGTTATGACGGAGAACATATTATAGCAAGAATGATATAAGTGATGCAAATGTGAGTCATATCTTATTGGCAGATAGAAGGAAGCGTGAAAGATACGAAGAAGTGCCAAACAATAGGTGAACATGCTTCGGTGCCGCTTCATTCCGTTTTTATTCCAACTGACCAAGACAATCAAATCGCATGACCAAAGCAAATCGCTCAACCTATTCATTTCCTTCCACATAAACTGGAAACAAAAATGTCTGTGAGATTAAAAAAAAAAAAACCAAAAGAGTATAACTTCGTCCACTTTACCCTCTCCTTTTCACCCATCGTCCTTTCTTTTTGAGAGCTTTTAACAGGCTTGTTATAATTTGATTTACTCTCGAGCTGCGAGATCAAATCAATAAAAATTCCCTAGCGGAAGAATCTTTCTCCACAAAGAGAGCGGACGTCTCCATTGATTAGGGGGATGTTCGCTGCCCCCGAAGGGAGACGATTTTTCCCCCATGCCATATGCAGAAGATGGAGACAAGTCCATTGATCATAGCCGATGATTGACGGAATGGCTCCAATGGTACAAGACACGAGAGGAGCTCTAAAAGAGATACCAGAGGAGACAGACAAAATGCCAGCATCTTCTCAATGCCACTGTGTGTCTTTATCGATTTTCTCAGAGTCTCCAGCTGCGCTCCATTCGTGAAGACCACTAGTTGTGGTCATTTTCGGCTGGCTAAGTCCCTGAAGACGTCGCCTCCCCGATTCTTCATCGATTGTTGGCTAAAAGTGTTGGGAATCACAAAGGTTCTAGCTCTGGCCAGGCAAATGGCAGCGTATGCTTGAGGCATCAACTGGCGCTCGAAAACGCCGTTTTTAGCCAATTGTTTGCCGAGAACCTGACAAGAAAAACACATTCCTCTCGGCTGGTTGAATTGCTATTGGTATGGCTTTTGGCTTGCCAGATGTACTAAGTGAATTCTTGCATACAGAGGTTCCAATTGTCTTTCACACTATTTAACATACGGATGACAAAAATTAGGAAAACTGGTAGTTTTAACAAAATTACATATTACTCTTATATGAATCTGACACAGGAATAGAAACACTCTCGATTCCCCGTCGAGCTAGCGTCAAAAACAATTCAGAATTTTACTGTTTTTGGTATATAGATAGTGCATATAGTCTGCTTTTCAGCACTTCTGAATAATAATAATAATAATAATAATGCAGTCTTGAAAACAATATTTTGTTAATTTCAGCTCCCAACTGAATCCAGCAAATCTATTGACACTTCTCTGAAACAATTTTCTAGACTGCAGGTCGTAAATTCGCAGATATGGTAGAGAAATTCTAGCGAAGCTATTTTCATTACACCAACGATACCTCATTGGTCGAGATCTGGTTTCTTCAACTAATGCCAGTCCTCTTGAGACGGCAACAAAACATAACAAAACAAAATGTACACAATGAGTTAAGAGAATAATTTATAAAACTCCAACAAACACAGATACTGAGCTCACATTTCACGTACAACTGTCTCCTTTGTATTAAGTTTTTATGACGTCAGAGTGTCTGTCGCGAGGCAGCTTTTGTGTCCACAACTTAAGCGGTTCACCAGACCGCGGATGTCAGCTTTGTTTCATTTTCAGTGCTACTGGATTAGATCAACTTATTATCCATGTTTTTGTTGGCGCCGCGATTGCTAATTCCAATATGCGCTCCATATGTTCACCTCGTCAAAGTCTATGCTTTCTAGCAGCCGTTCCATTTCTCATATTTTCTTAAAGCTTTGTGTAATTGTATGCATATAAAAAACAGAGACATGCTAGCTTCCATGCATTTCGCTCCACCTAAAATTTCTGGCATTTCTGGAGCCATGTCTACTCTAAATGTAGAATTTGTTTACATTTCATTAAATCAAGTCTGTGGCGGGCGGCGATCAGTGAGTTAGTATGCAAACTATCAATGTGAAGTTTATCCCAATTTGTGATTAGATTAAATATTTTTTTGAACATTGGGGAAGAGGGGACTTGAAAGGTCATTCTTTTGTTCAGTGTCATAGCAATTTCCCTATAGCATTTAAGTACAAAGAATTGTTATTATCAAAAAGTCATAAAAGAATGGGATGAAGAGATGGGGCAACTGCATCATTTCTCGTGCTCATTCATGCATTTTTATAATTTCTTGTTTGAGCAGTGAAGCAGTGATGCTTTTTAATTTCTTGATTCGGTTAGGTTCCATATTTCCATCAGTTGTTTTAAACACTCAAGCCGCTCCAAGTTTTGCATATCTGCAGGCCGTCCTGTGCTCCCTTTTGCAGTGAGTGTCTGATTTAAGTAATCCATTTCAGTTATTCTGCGGCCCACTTTCCCCCTGTTTTTTTTTTTAATTATGTTTCACTCTCTCTTTTTTTAACATTTGGCATCTGTTCAGCGAAGTGTCTCAATGCGCTGTCCTGATGTCTGATACTCATCGCGGCAATTTTTTGCTCTTAGGACATCAAAGTCTGACGCAGCAAGATACTGACATTTTCCCTACCAGTGAATCAGTAGCATAAAATTTTGATTGGTCGTCGCGCCCGTCACGTGTCCAGTCTGATCATTAATTGGTTTCTTCATAAGCCATGACGGAGAAGAACTAAGATAAACGTGTGTGCGTTTGTATTTATGTTTGTGTGAGTGTGCATTTGTGTGTGTGTGTGTGTGTGTGTGTGTGCATGTGTATACGAGCTCACAGGCTGGAATTAGAAGGCACTAAGTCAAGGACAAGATCTGATCATTCCAATATTTCATAATAGCATCTGAAACCAAAAGGATTATGAGTATGTGTGTGCGCGTGTGTTTGTGTGTGTATGTGGTATGTGTGTTCCCAACCCTTGGGGGGGGGGGGAGTTTATATAATTCATTCTTGCGAAATCTCCTATGCACAAGGATGTGTGGATATTTCCAGATATGCCACCTCAAGTCCCTAACCCACAGCCTTTCGGGGTCCTCCAACGGGAAGAGATGGGACGAGCGGACGGAGAAGATAAGGGGGGGGGGGGGGGGGGGGGAAAGGAAAAAAAAAGAGAGAGAGAGAGAGAGAATTCCAACCTGGGATGTAGGGCTGCAGAAATAACAACTGGCGACGGAGAAATGGCACCAAATTAATTGAACCTTTAAATGTGAATCATCCGAGCGAGCGGCCGGCCTGTGGTTTCTTTGATGAGTAGTCGCCCTTGTAACAATGAGAATTCTGCCCCTATAAGTCCCGGCATGAAACTGTCAACTGGCTAGCATCTAAAACAATATGGTGCCCACTCCAATGTTGTGACGGCACCCTTCCTTTCCAGGAAGCAGTCCAAAAAGGGGAAAAAACATGAAAAGGAGCATTGCCTTTGTACTCCATTACATTCTGGAGGACAGCCAAATTAGTGGATTACGATAATGAGGGCGCCACTTTGATTATTAGAAGTCCTGGTCAGACGGGGCCTCTGTCGCTACATTAATTTGTTTAAATGAAACAGTTAAAGCCAAGATCTGATGATAGTTTTTAAGCCCGCCTTGTGGCTGCCGAATTAGGTTGGCTTTGAAATATCTTAATATAATTACTGGCGGGAGAGAAGTGCTTGGGAAAGATGATGGGCCCGATGTTTGCTTTCCTAACTGATGTGTGCTAGACCGTATGGATGGCAGCAGGAGACCGGTGGAGGGGGGTGAGGGGGAGCAGAATGATGGCGACAGATAGAAATGAGCAATTGCTGTCCTTGTACATTTATTTGTTTGTTTCATTATGACACAAAGACGGATTTCCTCGTCTGAAAGCAGACAAAATCTTCATTGTTCATTGTGAAAACGCAACCTGGAAGCTGATGTGATATTTCAGTATATGAACCTATACAGGTTTCATGGATTGCAAAGACTAGAAAAATGGTAAAAATATATACAGCTCTTGCTTTATCTAATCAGTATACATTTTAAACCACATTAAAACTCCATTTATTTTTCAACAACATTTTTATTTGTCTCTAACGGATGTCACCATATTTCTTGGAAAATCACAGTAAGCATATGGAAAGAATTAAAATGTATGGACAGAAGGAAGGAAGGAAGGACTGGAGAGTGGATGGATGGGTAGGCGGGTGTGTGAATGGAGGGCAGGGAGAGAGAATGGAAAGGTCCTTATGAGAGCGGACATGCGGAAGAAAACAAATATTAAAAGGTAAAACGACACTATCAGTGGCAGCTGAAAAATCTATCAAAAGGGAAATGCATCTGAATAACTGATATAAAAGGGAAAAATCTATTTGATTCAGCAGGCAATGAATGATTATCCTACAGTACAAGTTATTCAATATTTTTTTTTCCTTTCTTTTCATTCACGATTCAAAGACTGATTTAAAAAAATGTACTCAGCATCAACAAACACACAGCAGCGTCACTTCTGAGAAAGAGTTATCTCAATAAATAATTAAATAAATAAATAAATAAATAAATAATAAAAATCAGACATGGCCCACTGTAAATTTACATCATCATGGTTTAACAATACCAGCTTTCTGGGTTTTTCAGCAGTCTGATCTCACAGAAATAGATAATGAGACATCAGTTTTTGTAAACACTGAAAATGAATCATCAATGAATATAATTTTACTCTATCATCCAGAGATTAGTAAGGAAAAGAACTGAACGCAGACTACGGGAAAAACTAAGATTTATATATGCCATTTTTCCACATGCACTTTACAAACTTGCTAGCGGGCCAAACAAATTAGCATATAATGGAAAAAAACTCATTCCAAAAAACCATCTTCAACCCTTGTCCGCTAGGATAATGTAAACCAGAATCTGAAAGAAAAAGGGAACAACAGATAGAAAAGATGTGAAGAAATTGGAGGTGGCAGGAAACTGAGAGGGATGGCTATGGAGGAACATAAGGAATGAAGAATAGAGAAAGATGGGAACTGTTTGTAACAAAGTTTCTCCAGTCAGTTTCTCTTTCTTTTTTTTTTTTTTTTAAGAGGTGCCAGGAATTGAATTTTAAATCTGTTTTCACTTCTCTGACCAAAACCTCGATCTGGTTACATGGTTCAATTTGTGGAACTGGAAGCTATTCACTTCAGGTTATTTTTGTTGTGTCTTATTATTATATTGCCTAAGCTGCAGTTGTTTTTCATTGTATGAGACCGTCACAGAATACCTCAATGATTTTATAATGATAAGCGTCTATTTGGATTCTCGTTCCTTCTTATATAGTCCAGATTTACATAAAATGCAAAAGAAGCTTTTTAATATTTAGACATTTTGAAGTCACAGTCAAAGATGTAAATCTAGATCTAGATATCCCCAAAAAATGATAAAAATTTGCATTCAAAAAATACGTGAAATGCACAAAAGTAATAATTCTAATAATAACTGAAAAAAAAAAAAAAAAACAAGCCCTACTGTGGAATGAACCCGTGGTGGTGGTGACACGAGTCTAGTCACTTATCCACTTGGCCACACACAACTATGACTAGCAGACAGAAAGAAACAGTATAGACTCATTACTAGATTTACAGTCCAAAACCACAAGGATCGTCAATAATCTTGTTTTCTGTCCTTTATTTCATACTTCTCATTTAAGTTAAATAGGCATCAGTTTTGGGATACGGTACTTTATAAGTTTATAAAATAAGGCATCAGATCGCTCACGGAAACGATTCACTAGATCTAGATATCTAGATAGAGTCTAGATCTAGATCTAGGTCTAGATCTCTAAAAATCAATGCGAAACACAAAATCGAGGCCCCAGAGTAGAGGGTAAAATCCTCGATTGGGGATAACAATTAATCGTCATTTCCTTTCTTCTTTGTAGATTTATTCCAGATTGATATGAAAAAGATCCAGGTAATTTGACTTGGGGGAAAATCTAGATCTATTCAACGCTCTAGATCTAGGATCGTCAGAAGCCAGTCTCGCTCTCTATCAATGTAGATCTAGATCCAGTATGAGATTCACAACCTTCGAATGCTGCAAATATTTATTGCCTTGTTGTGGTAGAATGGGGACTTTGAGTCCCACGGACATGGCTCTCCTTGAAACCCGTCAATAAATCTTTTCATGTTCACGATCACGGTCGTTATTCTCTATCGTTCTAGTGCAACAACTGAATGAAAAATAGGAAATGCTACCCAGTTGAAAGGCGAAAAATGGAACGGAAAAACGAACCGAACCGATTCCTTTCGATTTCTGGAACTGTGTAAACACAATCGACTTTTCAGTTCTTTTTTTGTTCAGGGAATTGATCGCGGAAAATTGAATAGTGTAAACAGGCCTTAACCGAACATTGTTGACGTGACCACTTGTGGCGAGAAGGATGAGCGGCGCAAGGGAAGACAATCTAATGGTCGCTGATTGCCGACTTCTGGGCTTTGCATAACAATTCATCTCCACAGGCCCGTCCATGAGCTCGCATACTGGCCAAATTGAATAATGTATAAAGAATACAAGATTCTCCTGACTGCACTTGCTACTCTTCTTTTCTTCTGACCACTTTTCCCCGGCTCCTGGACATTCTTTTGTCCCTGTGCCGATAAGCGCTGTGTGACAAAACACATTGTGACTCACATATGGAAAACACACGAAGAGAGAGAGAAAGAGAGAGAAGGGGGGGAAGGAGGGGTTGAGAGAGAAAGAATAAGGGCAAGACAGTCTGAATATATTTTCTGAGTATATTTGCAGAGGCAAGCATAGCACCAAATGCAAGAGATTAGTTGTATCTTTTATAATAACAGTGAAATCCTTGTGTAGTCGTCATCTTTTCAGTTTTAAGTGTCTGTTAACAAATAAATGTTTCGAATATTGATATGCCGTGTTCTTCTAAGTGGAAGATGATAAGTACAATTAATCGTTGTTTTGTATTTAGGCATTAACGTTTGTGCCTTTCTTTTGTTTTTCTTCTGCTTCTCCTTTCCTTCCCATGCCTCTTTCTCTCTGATGAAGATTAAATAGTGGCCATTTCAATCTACATATTATTGGTTTTTATAACAAAAATATTCCAGTTCTCTCCCGTGTCTTGTTCCTTGGGGGGGGGAGGGGGGGGGGGGGGGGGGGGGGGGGGGGGGGGGGGGGGGGGGGGGGGGGGGGGGGGGGGGGGGG
>JBCEWB010000014.1:3276539-3288217 GCA_039654565.1 Peronia peronii | reverse complement strand
ATCTGTTGCCCTCCACTCTCCCTCCATTCTTTCCTGTGTTTGTGTCAGACTATCACTGCCCCCCGCCCCCCCCCCCCCTCCAAGACAACCCATCTCAGAAGTCGATCCAGTCATGAGTCTTCACTTAGCTGATGAGAAGAGCAGGTCACGTGGTTTTTATCGGACCGGAATGGCGCCCTCCTCATGCTGATCGCTGGGGAAAAGTGTTGATCTTCGCTCTAACGACTTTCCCAACCCTATTCCCTCTCTCCCTTCCCCATCTCGTTGCTAATTTCTTTCCTGGGAGGGGCGGGCCGGTGCCAATAGAAGAACATTGCGCCCAAGTGATCCTTGTAGGAGAGGCTCTTGTAATAATGATATTCAACCAAAAGGTCAGTTTGCTAAAGAATCTGAAGACCTGCTGTGCTAGCAACGGGTCAATGGTGTAGCCGTTGATGATGAGCCGTTAAAATGCCCAAATGCCCCACTGCAACTTTTACTGAGACTAAGGTAGATTGGAAACGGCATTTCATATTCAATCGCATTTATTTCCCATACTAAAGGCATTTGAGATGTGTTCGGTTAAATACACACAAGCTATAACTGACCGATCAGGGAGTGATATTCCAAATGGTCATGACAATATACAATAACGAAATACTATATCAGAATGACTCCTTTTACCCATATAGCTGGCGCCTCAAACTTTCTTGCCTTATAACATTAACAGCTGTATCTTATGTCAGTCAATTTCGTTATGTCCAGCCATTATTAATAATATTCAATAATGTGTTTCCATCATTCAGGTACACACAAGGACAACGAACAATATTTTACAATTCACCGTATGATAAATCAAATGTGCCGTGATATTATAATTTATTATAAATGAACTCAATATCACCTGAAAGAGAGGGTAATGCCTTACAACAACATAAATTATTTCATAGAGGAAGTCACACTAATAACACCAATTAAGGGATTAAATGTGTAAAAAAAAAAAGATGATGATGAAACATTAGCGACATATCTAGATGGAAACTTTCTTTTGATGGCGGCATCCAGTGAGACAGAAGACCAAATCCTCTTTGTCAAACAGTGTCTGCTGCACCCAACCAACAGATGCTGCGGGTCAAATCAATTTTAAAGTTGTTCATTAGCATCATGCTGAGAAAAAGAAGGGAAATCCGAATCTTGGGGAAACTTCGAATTTTCTTTCAAACAATCTTCATTAAGCTGAGCCAGTGAAAGGAGAAACAATGTCTTTATCAAGGAAAAAAATTGACTCGCATTGAGGAGACATGGATCCCCCGGAAACAGCGCTCCTATAATTGTCTCTACACCCCACCCCATTCCCGGCTCGTCCAACTCCTCCTTCTCCGTCCCTCTTCCCCGTGTTGGGTGGGCTCACGCGGCTAAGGCCGATTGGGAGGGGAGTCCTTTTGCGCGCCAAGGGCAGACAATCGCTGTTATCCAATTATGAAGAGAGCCCATCTTTTTTGCCAAGAAACGATTTCGGTATCAGTGGAGTTATGATCAGATTAACACAGGGTCGCGGACACGTGCGATAAAGCTGTCCGCTCACGTTAGAGAGACACTAAGTGCGACGAATGAGAGCGATGGTGAGCAGTGGTGAGAAGAATCAGAATAAAGAAGTGAATGGGACAGATAAGACAGGAAGACAGAAAGAAATGCACTGGGCAAGGCACGACTCTAAATCCTAGAGTGTAGGAAACATATTATTGAAAATGGATGGGCGACTGAGAGATGAAGAAATCAAATTCGTACGCTGCTAATTGCGACAATGATAGATAGAACAGAGGAAAGAAACCACCTTTAAACAAAATACGATAAAGGGAAAGAATGACGGAAAATAAGAAGAAACAAGAGTTTAAAACAAAAGGGCGGGAGGGGGGGGGAGAGAGAGAGAGAGAAAGAATAGCTGAAACGCTAAAATTCCTGAAAACTTTCAATCTCCTGTAAGTACAAGAGAAAGAGCACAGCGAATAGAAGTTGCACAGCGAAGGAAATGATTGGGTTCATTCTACACGTCTAATCCTGACGCTAGATGGTACAGACAATGGCAACACATTTCGCAGCGGTTGGCAGAACGTCTCTTCTCAATAATGCAGTATTTCGTCACTTATCTTGCTGTGGTCAGATTTAGATATCTTCAAGTTATTGCCATAATGTACCTGGACTTTCTTTGTTTCTTTCTTTGTTTGTTTGTTTTTGTCCAGTTCACTTGCCCTTGATATTCATTTTTCTCTAATATTGATACACCACTGACAGTGCGAGCTGTGAGAACATGTCCACTGATACCCACTTATGAGAACGGTTGAAAGTTGTCTGCTAAACCGGTAGCAAATCCGTCAACCGCTGGTCTCTTTCACTAGTTAAGATGTTAACGAGAAAAATGTTATTTCTTGAGACCTGGACCTTTTGTTCTGATAAACTGAGTTACTTCAATTATCCTCAGTCCAAGCACAAAGATATGCACCAGAAAAGTGGATGTCTGTTGATAGTATGATATAACTGAAAAAGAATAAAGAGGAAGACAGGTTAGCAAACAGTTACTTAAAATATTTACTGATGTAAAGCGTATGTCTTCATGTCAGACTGTCTCACCTCAAGCTGGTTGTTCCTGTTATAATGCAAGTTGAGGTGCCTAAAGAGCTCTGAATCTGTGGTGACCACAAGATCATCAGAATGTTGGCACCCTTCAGCCAGCGCCTGACGGGCATATTTCTCCATCTGGATGTAGAAAAACTCCCTGCGAAAAGAGAAAAGTAGAGAGAAGTTAGCAAGGTTCTAAGCTCAAAACAGAACTGAACATATCATATTTCATCCTACTTTCGCACGTCCACTCCTTATGTAAATGGTCAATTCTGAAATTACGTTCAAGGAATAAAAAAGCAAGACAGTGTGGGTAGCACCAAACTGGCGAGATTTTAAAGTATAAAGATGTAACTGTGGCACAGTGTGAATAGATATAAGTTCAAAAATAGACTAATGATCATGCAAAGTTGTTCTATTATATTATTCACATAGGATGAGTCATAATATTTATGCACATAGTGCGCAATGAAGAAAACAGCTAAATGAATGACAAACATGTCTTGGATTGATGAATAGAATTCTAAAGGCAACATTGTTAGTGCAATCCACACTCTGGCGTTTCAAGAAGAAACTGTACCGAATATTGGTGAGTGAGAGTATTGGATCAGTAAATGACTGTGAGTGCCCCAAAATTAAAATGTGTCAGCATGGCAATGTCCGAGAGAATTAGAGAGAGCTGGGGAGAAAAGGAGAGGGAGGCGGAGAGGGAAGGTTAAGGAGAGACGGAGAGACAAGGAGAACAGGGAGGGAACAGGATAAGATAGCTAGGGCGAAGATAGAGATCAAGCATGGCATCAATCAAAACAAACAAAACACACACTTGCACATATAATTAATCTCGTCTAAAGAAGCTGCTTGTTTTAAGTCTGTATGTCTGGAACCGTATGTTGTCGTTTGCATAAAACAGGTCATTAACTTATGAGAAAAAAATAAAATAAAAATTAAAAAATAGCGAGTTCAAATGCAGACGGTGTGGTTTTTTCACTGTGTCTCTCGTCCTTCTCCATCACCTGCTTTTGTCGTCTCCTCCCTTCCTCCCCCATTTCCTCTCCTCCTTTTGCTTCTCTAACGAACATGTTGTCTCTCGTTATGCTCTTACAAGGAATTGTACGTACAGGCCTTTGCTATTTTCGCGGGTCTCTCAGCGAAGAGCATACACCACATTTGTTTTAAACTAAAAAAGCTGAATATAGCACACTGCTCATAAACACACGCTAGACACCACAAACTAATTGTGCTTCTACGTTTGCTTGACTTAGTTTAATGATATTTTCACTCCTCTCCTATTATGGTCAATACAGAACTTCTCCGCATCGTAAGTTCTGCGTCTGCTAAGGTGATATATTTGTGACCAGGGTGAGAATGGAAAGAGACAGATGAGAAAAGTCACAATTTGATTGTGCCTTATCCAGTGAAAATGACGGACTGCTGAATTTTCCTTCTTTGCCTTTTCAAATATTGTGTTTGTGCGTGTTTTATTTTGTTTTGTTTTGTTGTTGTTGTTGATGCCCTTTTTCTTTTGTCCGAATCAATAAAAAACGTTTTAGTGCCAGCTGTGACTACGACGAGCACATAATACTCATTATGCCTGCCTGACTTGAATGTGAAGACATTGTCATTTTCTGATCACAATGCGCGACCATTACTCACGTCACTCAATACTGGTCATTAGTTACAGTAAGGTTCTACATAGTTTTCATGCTTAAAGAGACCACTTTTTATGCAGAGAGCTTTCATTATAAACTTACGCCTTTTCTTGTCTTGCACTGTGTATCCGGTGGGCATGACGGGCTCTGAATTACTATCATTGATAAACGTCTAACGGCTTACAAATGGTGTTTCAGATCATCTTTGATTCAACCGACATAGTTTGGTGAAGCCTGTCAAGCATGTCTTTTGTCCCTAGTCTTCTATACTCTTTTCCTAATTAAAACTCTTTATTCATTTTATTCCGTTCTCGGGCTTCAAAGATCCAGATGTGGGATAGTATTGAAGTACAGTAGTGGTGAACGGATGAATGGAATTCTAAAGTCGCTAATTTTAGTGTTACCCACACTCTGAGAGACCGGCGGCCCTTAGTAATGTGCTCGACATTTCATATCATCACTGAGCCCATCAGTCCACCAGTGTGATCAGTGCATCGTGAAACGATGAATGACTTGTAACAGACACCGGTATTAAATGCACGGTGATCAAGCCTGCTCATTATCTCAATGTGATCCATAACAGATGCATATGTTGTATCATATTGAACATAAGGGATTGTCTATGCATCTTGTATCTTAAAAACTGTTTTAAAATGGTGTCCAAAAATGTCCTCTAAGTTTTTGTATCGGCTGCTAGACTGCGCCATTTAGAGCATTTGTGATGACTTAACGTGTGCTCATATGAAAACTTCTGGGGGCAAGTGAAAGAAGTTTGAAAAAATCAGAATTGTTTTGTTATAATTATCTTATCTGTATTAATTTTAAATTGTGTATACGTGCAAATTGATAATGTTCATTGACACTAAACTAATCAAAGTTATGGCTGGCTAAAGATGTGGAAAATTCTGTTTTTGAGTGAGCGAACCGTATTTCCAGTGTTAAGTATCAAAATAAGAAACACCTGTTGCGATTCACTTCCAATCGCGCATAAAACTTGATATAAATTAACGTTTAGTTACACTTCAAGAATTAATATTCCATATTTATAATATGAAATTTAAATTATAAACATGACATTTAATAAACATGACATTAACTTAAAATTTCAGTTTAATTTATTTCAATATTTAAGGTTAAGGTTAAGTTTTTGCAGGCCTTTCAGTCTTTCTGATTAAGACCATCTCGGTCATTTTCTTGTAAGCACGTCGGGCCACGGCAGAGGTTGTCATCATCTCCATGTCAGCATCATAAAGATGTCCTGAGGCTATATTTATTCAATATTTATTAATATGCAGTTCTCTATAATCCACAATATAAACAATATCACAACATGTGAACTCAATCCACAGATCCTAGAGATCACTTAGAAGCCGCAAGGCACAGCCAATTTGAGCCCTAGAAGTGTCAATAGTAACGGGCATATCGTCAGCGGTCTGTTATTGTATAATTTATTATATTCATGTTTAAGATATGACAGTTCATGCTCTATGATGATACAGTGCGAATACTATGTTATTACACTGTCCTGATGAGTAAGTCTTTGACCAAGTCGGCCCCACGACAATTCTAGTATTAACCATCAACATCATCAAATTTGAGGAAAATAGTAAAAAGAATATTGCAATTCATTCATGGTTGCAATTGCTTCAGCTGTTATATCGAACTTTCTTCTCTGATAATATTATAAACAGATTTTTACATGTTTTCGACTGATTTGCTTAGCATTTTGCATAGATATTTTTAGAATTCAATATTTAAAGACGACCAGATGGATTTTTCAATGGCTAACTTAGATTTTTTTCAAATTCCATTTTTGTAAACAAATTTTTTAGATCTATATCTACAATATAACAAACTCACAGACTGTCACTTTGCTTAAAAATTGACATAATACTTAAAGATTCTTTCTGGTCAAATATTTTGTGCTGTTTTGCTCCAAATTCATAATAAACTAGGAATATTTTTTTTTTTAATTAAAAAAAAACTTACTAAGTTCAGCTTTTTCCCCCATCCCTACTCCCCAATCCTAACACACAAACTCAAACACACACACGAGCATGCACGCACACACACACACACACACATACGCACACACACACACACATACATACATACTTTCATTCAGATTCTGCCTTGGGTCTTCTCCAATACACACACGCTGATAAAGTTGTCCCCTTCTTTTGCCAGATACCCCGATTCAAGTTCAGTCCATATACACGCATCTCTTTTGGGCCTACGCATTTTGCCATTCACTGTTGCGTCCAGGAAATGTCCCCTCTATATCACGGATGTCGCTGACCGTGCTCTGTCGTTCTGTGGCATTAGAAAAAAAAAATAATAACGGACCGTACCGAGGGAACAGAAAGCAAACCGTCAAGACGAGGACCGATGGATGGGAACCTGCTCTTTGACATTTAAATCGGTTTATCTGGCCGCTTCCGACACTGACAATTTCTATCTCTGTCACGGGAACTACCCCCTCCCCCCCCCCCCCCTCTCTCTCTCTCTCTCTCTCTCCCAACCACTCTCCGCCATTAAATCTCCTCTTACCCCCTTCCCCCAGCCATCTATTCCCCTCGAACATTTCCCTCCCCTTTTCGATCCTCCATTTCCCCTCCACTTTTCCCCCCACTTCCCTCACCAAAAACTTCACTCTCAAATCCCCGAAATTCTTCTTCATTCTATCCATGAATACGAGCAATATTTTCTCGTCGGTTGACTTTGGATGATGAAGATCGTACAACTGGCAGGAAATCCACTGGTCACAAATTCCTTTTGTCAAATGGGGCGCCGTTCTATGATTTGAAATCATGTGTCCACATGACCGGACTGAATAGAACAAAGCTGCAACAAACTTGGTATGTCATTTCATTCAATAAGATTTTTTTTTCTAATAATAATGGGCCATGTGCTACAGAAGGGTAGATTCATTTCGGCTCTCTTTTAGATTAGTGAGAAGTCAACGCGCAGCTGAAAAAATGAGATGAAGAAGATTGAACCAACAAACACGTCGTGATGGCTGAAGAGCACTACTGGTCGTTAACGACATGCGATAGAGCGTTATAAATGCATCAATGATATCTTTGATGATTTGGTTCTGAACAGTAAAGCTTCATTTCGCCATCATTGGTATTTGAAAACGAAGAATGAAATCTTGTTTATTTATTTCTGCTAAATGCAGGCGGTTTTGAATCTTTCCACCCATTCCTACCGTTAACAAATAGATAGTCTAGGGAAAAACCAAACATCGTCAACAATTTCACCATCCCTCTCATCCCCCTTATAATCAGCCACAAGGCAGTGGTTTAAAACATGTCACCAATTAATTGATCTAAAAGTTATGCATTCCAGAATTCTTTGCGAGGGGGAGACAGACAAAGCTGTACATCAATAAAATAATGAAAATTTCTCTGTGTGGTATGAGAAAGGAAACAAAGCCATCGCGTTCTCTTTAAGTCTTTCAACCCTCTGATGGTGGTTATCTCGAACAAAGAGACCTGTAAAGAGACTTCCGCATAATTTGTGGACGATTTTTCTTGAGGAAGGGCGGGAAGGGGCTGGACGAAGGGGGAGCAAGGTACAAGAAGACAACCCAAAGCCATTTAATAAACTTACATTAGGGCCCAGTGGTGCGCTGATCATGACTCATGCAGATTCACAGTGCCCATCTAATAACGAGTCATCGCGCCGATTTGCAAAAACAGTATATTTTGCTTTAAGAGGTGGCAGAAGAAAAAAAAAGAACATCAAACCCAGTATCAAGTCGGTCACAATTTACATTATTGCAGCAATCCCAGCTTAACTTTCATCAAGACCATTGCATCTAGAACAAAGCTTAAGGAATTTCTTTGAATTCAAATGCCAAAATCGGGAGGGGTGAGGAGAAGGGGGTGGGCCGGGGAGGAGAGGTGAATTAGTAAACCATTAACTCTGCACGTGCAGGCCGAAAGCATGGCAATTTCTGCGACATTTGGTCTGACCTAAGACGTCTCTTAGAGAGGAAAATTAGCACCATTAGCCTAAAACGCAGAGCTCTGTCCTATCTGATGATTAGCAGCCTGCAGTTTACCGTAATCATATCTACAGCAAGGAAGAAGGCAACACGAAGAGGAATAAGGGCTATGAAAAATTGTGCAATGAGCAGGTTTGGTGCAGATGTCTGTCCATGCAGTAATGCTCTGTTTAAACCCTGCGATTGTTTTTTGTTTTTTTAAGGATTTGTGGCTTTATGTGAATTAAATCTCTTCTCAAGCTCGGAATTTTGGGCGAGAAGCTCTAATTTGAGGAATTTGTAGATTGTTTGCAAATTTGGGCCAAGTCGGCGGACATCTGCTGCATGGTCAAGTCCATGCCAAGTAAGTTACAGGCTTGGTGATTATAAAATAGGTTATTATTGTATTAACAAACAAACAAAAAAAAGGAGAAGAAGAAGAAAAAGGAAAGAAGCTGAACTCGCATTATTATATATACTATTTCGTTTCCAGATCCAAAAACGCTTTCTTCAAAACATTGCCTCCTGAAAGGGCAACCATATCGAACATTTTACGAACTCTAAGTTTGCAGGACATCCCATGCGTCTCTTAGGTCAAATACTAAAAGCTGTCTCCTATGTTCACAGTTGTCTCCCAAATTTTAGTTCCTTCCGCCATGACCTTTCGCCGCCTGCTAGTCCGCACCAAGTGAGCACTAAAAGTTTCCACCACGTCTGTCAACTGCCCATTTATATAGTCGCTCTCTGGACCACGGCGTCATTTTCATTTCACAATTGAGTATCCCAGCTAACACCCGTTCGCACGTCTCCTGAGACATACAATTTTGCAAAGCTTCCACGACAATATTAAGTTTGATTTCTTTAGATCAACTGTGACTCGCTTGTTTATTTCATTTGAACTAACATTCTACATGTGTAAGAATTATAATAACATCTAAGAGAACAGCAATTAAAAAGATATATTTTTCAACAAATGACATAATCTCAGTCCTGAAAAAGATCTTAAGCTAAATATTAATTCCCGCATTTGATGTCAACCACAATAATAAATTATTTCACCCTTTGCCAACTGATTCCAATCCATAATCTTCCCCTCTCCCAGGCCAACTCCACTTTTCTACACAGTAAGCGTGTCCCTTCCAAGTCCATGCCAAGTGCTAAGCCATCTCCTAAAGGTCAGCTCGCCGCTTAAGCGCTAGGAGTCATCAAGCTTACCAGGAACTCTGGTTCTCTCCAGAAAATTGGCCCATGGCTCCCTTTCGTAAGACAACGAACGGATGGAATTAGAGCCGGCATGAGGGATGGTCTGGCATTTCAGGTTTGTCGAGGAGCCTGGGAACCGTGAGCAAATTGGCGACATTGGTCTCCCCTTCCCCCCCCCCCCTCCCCCCGCCCTCCCGTTTTCCACTGTTCATGTTGACTTGAAGAAGGAAATTGAATGTATGTGGGAGGGCGGAGGTGGCTGGGATGGTTCGGACACTACAGATGGACACAGGTGGTCCACGGGTCTACAAATGCCATAGGTATGATGTCTATAACACTGTCATAGATTAAAAAAAAAGTTTTAGAATGGAAGTAGCTTCATTGTACACGAGAACAATCGGAATTAGTTTCGCTGTAATATCCATGCTTCAGACAGAAAAAACTATTGTACTGCGTTTGTTAACACACTTTTATAGATACTGCTAAGCAATAATTGTGGATGAAATGGCATACAGTCAGGCGTAATAAGCCGTGAACATAGAGACATTGAACCTGTCAGGAAAATACTTAGACTCGTACTGACAGCGATGGAGTTATTAACCCTGCTAAAATGAGGAACAAAAAGGGAAATTTTAAAATACATAAAAGTAAATATTCGACCATCTTGATATAAAACTGCTCACAATGTAAGTTTTTTTGTTTTGTTTTTTTTTTTGTTTCCTTGAAAGCGCTTGTAGGGTCAAAGATCCATTTGGTTCCCAAGCGTTGGCACGACATCAAGAAACCAGAGGCAGAGAACTGAATGCCACGACCTTTTGGTGTCTCTGCCGCACTAAAATATTCATGCCTATCGGCTATCCCCAGAAAACCCGTTTTCGTCTCCAAGTGTCACCAACTAGCTATGCTAGAATAAAAAAAAAAAGGGGCAAACACACACGAACATGAATACGTAGGCCTATATACAAAGCAGATACACCAAAAGAAATGAAAAGGAGCATTGACGGCTGAGTCAGTCATAGTAATGTTATAAATGTCCGGTCCTCTCTTTCATACGAGCCAGTTTACTTAAGACATATTTTTTTACCTTGTTTCCATTTGTTCTCTTTCAACACGGTTCTAGTCTGTTGCATGCTATTGATGAGCTGCAGCTTGTAACCACTGTGCTTGTTTCTGTATCTGTGTGTTTATCTGACAATATTATTTGTCAAATGCCACAAAATTATTTGTCCCAGACCCAGTGATTTCCTTTCTCATAGATTGAAGAACACGCTTAGTCTGAATGCATTAACTTGAAGCTCAGAGTATTGAAAGTGCTGGAAGTTCAGACTGTTGAAATCCTAGGGATAGGCTGGCACTGTTAGTCTCTGGCTGCATGGCTATGACATTGTCAGACACTGATCACTTTTAATACAAAGCCTCTCCGACATCAGGTCAACTTACTTCATTTCAGTCCAACCTTTCTTTCCTCACACTTCATACCAAACTAACGATAGCCATGTGTGCGGTCATCTCTTCCCGCTAGCCTAAACATCTGCTCATAAATTGTCACAGTTTGTGAGCTAAAAGTTTTTTAGACGCACTGTCCACTATCATACCCATCCTGTTCACAAGTGTAATTTGTTATTCCAGGTTAGCAATGGCAGGTCAGTTTTAGAATTGGCGCAAATTCTCTTACAAAGACTAATCAAAGTCCCAGGGTAGCAGGCCAGTCACTGTGTCCCCAGTCCCCCCCCCCCCTCCGCCCCTCCCTACCCCTCCTCTCCCCGCCTTAGCCCCAACCCCCTTAACAACCATCAAATATCAACACGATTGCTAAAGACGTTTTAAAGCCATGCAGTATGGGAAATGTCAGCCATTACTGCTGCCGGCATACATGCCACACTGCACTCGTGGAACTGGTCATTCATTCACAGCTCAAACCAAAGATGATATTTTCCACGATTTCTAATTTTTGTTTGAAAGTAGCAGACAGACAGACAGACAGACAGGCAGACAGGGATAACAAAAACAACAGACAGACGAACAGATAGACAAATAGATAGGCAGTCAGACGGACAGACAGACAGACAGAGAGACAGACAGACAGACAGGTCCATAGGTAAGTAGGTAAATGGGTAGGTAGGTATATAGGTAGGTAGGTAGTGGGTTGGTAGGTAAATAGGAAGGTAGGCAGATAGATAGATAGATAGATAGATAGATAGATAGATAGATAGATAGATAGATAGATAGATAGATAGATA
>JBCEWB010000014.1:3250426-3267927 GCA_039654565.1 Peronia peronii | reverse complement strand
GGGGGGGGTGGGGGGGGGGGGCATTTACAACGAGCAGGTCTTGTGATTGCCATTCGTACTAACAAAGGCTTCCTATATAAGTATTTAAGTACAGCAGTGCCCTTGATGTCAACTATTAAAGCTCTGCATTTTGATTTGAAACGTAGTAGATATCATTTCGATTGGCGTTATGTTTCGAAATAAAAATAAAATCTCGTATCTCAATGCCATAGATTTAGCCTACTGGGCTAATGTTAGTTACTGCCGTTCCTCACTCAGTTAGTTAGTTGTGCTTTATATTTAGCACCTAATTTTATTTTCTTCTCTTTGTAAATGAGCCGGGCGGTAAGATTAACGTTTTCTACAATGAAACCACCTTCTTTATTTGATGTTGACAGCTTTGTCACATTCTCTGTCCTCGTCCGTGCAACAAGCTTTTTCTTCTTTGCCTCCTTCCCCCTTGTCTCTTCCACTAGTCAGTAACCCCCTCTTTCTAAACAGTCAAGAAAGCTCTGTTAGGATCATATCTTATCAATCTCTTTGCTCATTCTGCAGCCTTTGTTGGTGTTGTTGGCCTTTCTGAACTCCATGTGGAGACTAGACAGACAGCCACGGCGCATGAGGAAACCATATGGCCCCAGTTGCTGTAGGGACGCTTGGGCTGCTTCCTCCATCTAAGTCTTTGATGTGCATGGCCATAAATAAACTTAATTGTCGGATGCAATTTACTATCAACTCTCGTATTCCCTATTGATCTTCTAAATACTCTCTTTGAAATGTTGTTTTATTTCCCTTGGGTTCCCAAACCTCAACATTTTAAAAATAACTTCACGGAGCTCTTAACCTGTCAAATCAGACTGAAATCTTAACATAGATGTTTATATTTAGTAAGAGAGCCACATGACAGGGTCATGTCTGTGCTTGTTATCCCGCTCTTCAATCCTAAACCTGCTGCACTCTCCTTCAAATATTTCCCGAAATGAAAAACATCACGTCACACTCAGTTGCTGGGAATAGCCTCAATACTGGCCAGTGCACTTCTGATCCAAGAATATCATAAAGTGTCGCACTTGCAAAATGATCCAATCTTTTCGAGAAGGCCTCCGGAACGGAAAACATGCGTTTCCTTCATCGCCCATTCACAGCCGGGCAGTCCCAGGACTTGAGATCTGGGTTTACTGGTTACAACCAAGGGCGGCAGACCTCCGAAATGGAGGGGGGAGTGTTCGTGAGACAAACACAAAAACATTACAAAACAGCCAAGTAAAGACTGCACTGCGACATATCCTTCCTGTTATTCGCCAGAGTGAAGTGTAGTCCAGCCATAACAGACAGCGGTTTTCAAAATCGGCTAAGGGAAGTTTTCTCAACAGATCTCAAGAACAATAAATGCTTTCACTGTAATGCCCTAAAGATAAATTGCCAAAATCTTGAGAGTTAGTGTTCACTACTTAAAAATCTGAAATCTTTGCAAAAGCAACAGTAAACTGTTATGGATATCAAAGATTAACATTGTACATGAAACAGGACCACTTACAGACCAATCATAAAATATTTGAATTGTAGCAACTGCAACTGGCCTGTGCAGGAAAAATTCAAATATTTAAGATTAGAAATCTCTTTTGCTATGAGAAAAAGCTGTTTGCGCTATTTGCTTAAACCAAACGGAACACAACAGTGAAAGCATTTCTGGCTGCAGCAAAATGGGGGCAATCAGTCACTGTTCTGTCCGTACAGCGCATTGTAAAGCACAGACTGCCTGATCCGTGACACACGTCTATCCCTCCATTACCACCACTACTCACGTAGCACTGTAATTTGTGCTTTCCATCTCCTTAGACCGTTGAAAGTTATCATCACTGTGTTTTGTGGTCATCACTTGATAGAACTGAGAGGCATGTGTACAAATTCAGAGCTGATCCCCATTCCCATTGTTAGAGAACCCCAACTTGGGAATATATAGCAATAAAAATAGCCATACATCTGGGAAAGAAACGCCGGAAGGAAAAGAGACAATAGTTCTTCCATCTTTGACCTACAGATAGAGGATAACACAGTGACAGCCCAACATGCCAGGCTTCATACAAATTGTTGTCCCTGTGTGATCTCGTTAATAATGTAGACCACATAAAATGCCCGTATGTATAGACAATGGTGCAACAAAAATCAGCCGGGTATTGTCATTAAAATCATAAAATTTTAATGGAATTATCCCGCACAAACACATCCACATACACTACACAGGCGTGAACATGTCTGCTCTACGGGATCAGGAGCATAACTGATAGCCCGATTGTAGCTATTGTTCTGTGGCCACTTTTTTTAAAAGTAAAACTGATAACGATATTGCCGTTGTTGATGAGATGAGCAACGAAGAATGAGAGTGTTTTAATGCATATGTCCTTTAAGACTTGTAGGATTTATGAATGAAGTGAAAAGAAGCACGGGTTGATTTATTTGCCGCTCTTTTTTCCCGTGTGGAAAACTTTCTGATTTGTCCTTCCCTCATCCCCCCCCCCTCACCCATCCCCCGTGTTCCCCATCTCTTAAACAACTTTGTTTTAACGAGTATTTATCGGAAAGGGAAAAGAATACTTTCAAAACGCAACTTTTATATGACACATGGTATTGTATTAATACTGAAACCTTTAAGTGATCGCACGATTGTAAAACTGTTAACAAGAGATTTCATCTGAATGCCATATTTACATGTAAATAAACAAGATTAATTTAGTTTAATTAAGTATCAACATGGCTAACTTTCCTAAATTTGGCGGTTCTGTGAAGACATGATTGTTTGTTTCTTTCTTTGTGTTGGGGTTTAACGGCACATCAGCAACGATCACGGCTATATTTATTGTGAATACACGAACCTATCGATGTGCGACACTTTGCACTCCCTGGGACACATGATATCACAGTATTCAAGGGAGCGGGGGGAGGAATGGAGCGGTATCATGATAGAATTTCCACGGGATCCCTCATTGAAACTGATCAAATTCGATAAGAAAAACAGTGAATTTTAATTACAAGAGTAGATGGTCTTGTGACTCTTGCGGTGTCGATTGTAAAGTGTCAACATTGCTCGGCTTAGAAGTTAATTTGGCAGTGACTGAAGTTGCTGAACATGAACATGATGACCATACTGATATGTCTACAGGTAAGCATAAGGCAGTTATGTACAGCAACCGGTCACGGAACAAGAAACGATAAAAATCATGACGCTGGTGTAAAGTAGATGAATGTATATCCCTTTCAAATCAGGTCATCAACCGGCAAGCAGGTCTTTCAAAGTCTCTATATTCGCTGCCCTTCAATAAAATCATGGATACTTAAAACGCGGCTAGCTTTCAATTAAAGAAAAAAAAAATTCTCTTTTAAACACCCACCTTCTAACATGAAAATTTTTATAATTAATGCATGATCAGAGTATATGAGATTCGCCTGCATGAGTCCTGCTATGCTCATCTACGCGTTACAAGACACAACACTTGTCCACAACCATCATGCGCATTCACCGTAAGTATTTCTAATTTAGCGATAAAAAAATTATCAACATTTTTCCAACGACTCGATGTTACAGCACCAGAACATCTGTTTACACTAACCACTCTGTTCTTCAGCAGACCGTGGTAGCAAAACAGCATCTGCTGCGACTTCCCTTAGTTGCAGCTGCAATGTCCTTTATTCCAGTTTTTTACTCCGTACAGTCAAACACTTAGAGCAAACACATTCAAATATTCAACCTGATGCAGGCAAACGTACACTTCGACGATTATTCCTGACATACAGTCAACAGAAATTTCACTATTCTCAGAAACCCTGGGACGACACATTCTGTTTCACACTTTTGGAAAGAAAACTTCAGAGGCCATTGCAAGTGACCATTGCCTGTAATGTCACAGCTGTGTTGTCAGTTCTTCTCGATCCAGCTTATCAAGTCCCAAAGCCTCATTACACAACAATCAGCGGGCATCCCAGGCAATGCTAGGAAAGTCAGAAATCATGTGAATTTGTCTGCCTGGTAAGAATAAAAGGTATTAAGTGTGACTGTATTTGTTGTTGTAACTGGTGGTTGTTCGGTTTTCTTCTTACTCCAATCTCCATCGTTCATCTGACGATAATGATAATGCAGGAATTTAAAATGTTCATCTTCTGGATCCTTCTTTTCTATCAAAGGTAATATACTATATATTCAGATATTAAAGCGCCCAAATGAAATTACTCTTAAAGGCCTAGTAAATTTCGGACAACAAACATGATTAATGGGAGTTTTTTCAGTCGAGATACCAGTGACATTTACTTAGCAATACTCACTCCTCTGTTTTACTGGCTTCATCTTTGGTGTTTAAGTGGGTAGTTAGAGTGACATGTTATTGTACACTACTAAATAAAGTAGGAGGTAAAGATCAAAGTTGAAGCACGCATCTTGGCAGTTAGTGTTTATTTTTCTCCTCGGTAGAAAATTACATTTTAAAATATCGGGGAAGACCACTAAAACATGAATTTTATTTCTGTTCCAAAATAATGCCCTGCACCTTACCGAGATTACTGTTGTGGTTTATTGTGACAATGTCCTCTCACAGCAGCAATGAGACAAGAAGCATAACGTTCGCTTCTTTAATCTGAAACAAGTTTCCGGTGTTTTGCTGATGATGGCTATCTCTGTTGTTTTTGTCTGCTAACTGCTCTCTGCCGCGATTGATGACAATATTTTTAGCTTGTTTTGTTTTGATTACCTTCAATGAAAGATAATGTATGCTTTTCAAGGTGAGAAACTCAAAGGAGTCTTGAAATTCTGAGAGTCATCAGATCTGATTCTTTTGTCATGCCCGTTCGTCCATGCTACAGATCACTATGCCACAACTTCAACATATTGACACTCTTTTCTTCACAAAGCTGCCGCATGTTCTGACTGCAGTCTTGCCTTTGTTTATCAGACTTGTTGTCATCGATCAATTCAGTAAGTACAAACAGTAGAGGGGTGTAGGAAACCTAGTCCTGTTCCCAGCTAAACTAACGGTCACATGTCAAAACAAGCGAACTTCTCTGTTGTGATGAATCCGGGCTTGGGTGATCGGCCTGAGAACTGGAAGAGCAGTTGCTGAAGGTTGGATGGATGGTTGACTGGCTGAATGCTGGGCGGCTGGCAGGCTAGATGGACGGACGGACGGACGGAGGGATAGACGGACGGACGGACGGATAGACGGATGGACTGTTCGATGGATGGATGGATGGATGGATGGATGGATGGATGGATGGATGGATGGATGGATGGATGGATGGATGGATGGATGAGCGTATGCATTACGCACAGGTGGATGGGATACGCTAATAATAGGGATGATGACGACCACAGGACATGATGATGTCTTTGTAGCTATCACTTTTAGCATATCACAGCTTCAGCAAATCTTCTGAGTGCAAGGGCCGAACAAATCCGGTCCTTTCTCTCGAAATCTGGAAAGGGAGCTCTTTAACGAGAGTGAAATACAGCCGGTGAATATGTCAGGCTCCTGTATGACCCATTTCATATTTTTAAAAAAAAAAAAAAAAATTGCACCGCGACACAGATAATCGACAACGGTACAAATGACATAATTCCAGGTTGAATGCTTCTCCTTAAACAAACAAATCAGCAAACAAGGGCCATCGGTTCAGACCAGACAGTCATCACGTTCCCATGAACTGATTGATGGCCGAGACAGAGCTTGGGTTGTATTTAGGACGTTGGTTCTGGGAGACAATATACGTGTAAAATGCGTGAAGGTGCCTTCACCAACTCAGTAACAAGTCGTTGTTTTGACTCGCCCTGGCTATCTTAGGCGCATCATTCTAAAAAAAATATTCATTTGCTGTTTCTCTTCTGCGCATGTTGTTTCTCTTTGCAGAGTGCCTGGCGATTAAAGATAAAAATGTTCGGGCAAAGTGTGCACATAGTTCATGGCAATGTATTGTCAGATAACAGTCGCAGTTCAAGTTATAAGATTATTACCATTTGCTGAAGTTTCACGCCATCTAAAACTGCTATGCATCATTACTAATTATCTGTAGTATATCTATGAGTTAATTTAGTCACCATCAGAAATGGGCTTACTTACTGATGTTCAATTGTTTGTCTCATAGATTATGAGCTTACTTATTCATTCACTAGAATAAGAAGGCACAATAACTCGAATACAGCTGCAATGGAAGAAGAGCGCAACAAACAGAAAATAGATTTCGTTGATATGACAGTGGCTCAAGAATTTTCTGTCGAGTCTCATCCTGTTCAACACACTTTCAAATTATGACAAATACTTGGCCACCATCCATATCATGCTGACCCTCCGTTCTAAGCAGTAAGTGTATAGACTAATTATGTGGCTATGCCCGAACTTGCCAGACCCAGTCAATCAAGGGCAAGAATTTCAGACATGCTCGCAGCTGTCCGTTGTTTGTTCAGTCGCTGTCAGCAAACAAGGCAAACTTGTCTACTGATGTTATCATAATTTACTTGACAGTAGTTAAGGTTTCCCAATTCCTTTTTTTTTTTTTTAACTGTGTTCACTTACACGACCTTTTGTCTCGTCTTCAGCCCTTTAGTCTGAATGCAGTTGAGTAACAAAGATACATACACTTAACAAGTTTCATTATCCTCCTTTCGCCGAAGATGTGCATTCTCAACAATTTTCGTCTGTTGGCCACCAATGTAAAATCTGCTCTCATCACGCTGCCAGGCATGTCACACACCTAAATGAGCTTTAATTGTTCGGGCTATAGACTGCACTGATTAAACATCTCTAGAAATACCCATGATGCCTCAGTGATAATAGTATGTGACTGTGATATATTCTCACAAAAGTTGAACGGAAGCGCGCTCTCTCTCTCTCTGTCTCTATCTCTCTGTCTCTCTCTCTGTCTGTCTGTCTCTCTCTCTCTCTCTCTTCAAAATTGCAGAGACTTATGTAAAAAGCATAAGTTAAATGTCAGACGATGTACCATGTAAGGTAAGTCCATGCTTTTCCTTGCCAAGATGAGAGTCATATGCATCAAAAAATCTCGAAACAGGATAGAAACAGAGGTAACAGTACGATGCTCATCCATTGATACAGCAAAAAAGAAATAATGTTTTTGGCATAGCGCTGACTATAACTTTTCATTCTCACACACACACGTGCAGACATACCAATAAATACACTCCTACAACAATATCTGTGGATATAAAATACCAATATATGTACTTCCATACCATTGCCGCACCCACAAGTTTCACCTGTTCTCTCCCCCTCCCTCCTCCCCCCACCCCACCCTCTTTCTCTCTTATTCGCTTCCTCATTGAGTCTTTACTCTCTCGCCGTCTCTCTTCCCTCAAATCTTTTTTTTTTACACTCTAATAATATCCATCAACATTAAATTTGGATAACTTGTGGTTTGCAAACTATGTCATTCTAGGAAAAAACTTCATACGCATGCACAGAGCCATGTCATCTCTAGCAATATATTATACAATTAAATTTCACCACTGAAGTTTGAAATGAAAGCTGTAATGGCATTGTGCTATTAGAGTTGCAATTATCCCATGGAAAAGCTTTGCAAAATTTCAGTTTTTAAAAATGCAACAACATAATTAAGGAGACAGTTATACCAGCAGTATGATAACATGCTTATTACTATTGATTCCTTTATTCGTCCTGTGTTATTTTCTAATACTATTGATACTTTTTTTTTTTCGTCCTCCTGTGTTGTAATATTTTCCCACTCGTTTTCATACGTCAGCTCACTCCTCCATCCAATTATGCAGTACTGGGGCATATTACTGAAGCGTATTTCATATGTAAAGTACTTAAAATTATCCTCACACCGATATGTAAAGATGTATTTCGAATTATCATAAAGTTTACAACACTAGCCAAGAGAAATAAATGTATAGGTCACTAAGGCCACAGCGAGAGCCTGGGATTCTGTAAGACTGACAGGCAAGCACTGCCATGGGCGGATTAGTCAGCAATCAGTTCAGTTATAACATAGTACTTGGTTATTATTTTTCACTGTTTAATTTAAAACAAATGAGTAAGAAATCAGCGTGCCTTTCAGTTTCATTGTTTATCTAACTCATGGCGTCCCCGAATTATAGATTCCACTCTTTCAAGCTTCTGCCTAATCAAAAGAGAATGTCTGAGGAAAAATTATGGCACTTTAACTCTCCACCTCTCCCACCTTTCTCCTCCCATCTCTCCACCTCTATCCCATCTTGTCCTATTCTTCCTCCAGCCTCCTGTTTTCCCAACGCAGGGTTATTGATCTCGCAGAAAGAAATGTGATTGCCGACTTCAACCGGGTCTACCGTTGTAAGAACCTATTTGAGCGTATTACGCCTTAATCAGCCGGCATCAGGTAAGGACGAGGATAGGGAAGGGGCGCTCTCTCCTTGCCTCCGCCCACCTTCTCCGGCAGCAGCTAAATAGACCCCTTGGTAAGAGGATCAGGTGGGCCTTTTGCCAGCACGATCCCACGAGCTAAAGCCTTATCCCCCGCCACACGCAAGCCACCCAGCGGCAAAGACGACAGACGGGGACGGGGGCAAGACGGTGTGCTTTGAAATCTCGTGGTCCCCCCCACCTCCATCATATTCCCCTTTACATGAAGACACCTAAATCCCTCATGATCACAGAATCAGTTTTACTCGCCATCATCATTATCGTCATTTCTAAATCTAGTCATCGATTTTTGCCTCAGTCTGTCTGTTAATACCTGCTGCTGTTCTTTTCATTTTAAAAACATTTTTTTTTCCTTTCAATTGTGGCATAGATTTTAACTTATCAAGTTCTAAACTGCAAGATTTTAGTCTGTTTAGAAATGCATATCTTTGCTCTTTCAAATGTACAAACATATTATACCCAGTCATATACCACATTCAACACACAGAAGCACACAAACACTCATAAACAACATCTTCTTTCTTCCATCACTCGTCTCTTCCATTGAATAATCCATGAAACAAGATAACCACTAATATGCAAAAATTATATAGGCAAAATAATACATTTGCATATGTGCGTCCTGTAACAGAATCTTTAAAGGTGCCTCACTAGATCTTCATTTAATTGTGGTCTAAAAGCGAGCAATGACTGGCGAACTCGAGAACAGGGGGACCGCTGAACAACGGGTCATGTTCACTTCTAATGGAAAGACAAAGACTGGTGCTGAGTTAATTAAGAGAGACAAAGCATTAAATAATTTGCTCCGTCGGTGCTGGGGAATCATAAATCCTGACATTGCCGGCTGTTCCAATCCCCTGTTATCACATGATACAAAATTTAATAATTATATTTTCACACCGTACTGTACAAGCCAAACGAAACGGTCCTCATCACTGACATATACATTAAGAAACTTAAAGCATTAAAATTGAATAGTTATCAAAAAAGTGGTAGGAATGTTTGCTTATTCTTCACTGAATGAAAATTTCATCTAGATCCAATTTCGTATATTCTGAAATGTTAGAACTGAAATTTAAAGAGTGCAAAAGATAAATAAATTATTACTGAAAACACACAGATACGCTTTCAATTTTACTTGTTCCAAAATTCAGCAGAGTATTGTCATCGTTGATACGAGCATTAATGATATTGGTCCACTATTTGTCTTAACTTTGTGAAGATTTTTCAACATGATGATGTTGAGGCCGACAATAATCATTGTTGGCGATAACTATAGTACTGATTCAGAGATAAACCTCAACTTTAATCCTCTCTCTCTCTCTCTCTCTCTCTCTCTCTCTCTCTCTCTCTCTCTCTCGCTTGTTCTCTCTTCCGAGTTTCTCGTTCTTCCTTTTTTTTTTTTTTATTTTCATTTTTTTTTATTTCGACTTTTTTTTCTCTATTTTACCTCTCTTTCCAAAGTTAACAATCGTAAACAACAACAACAACAACAACAACAACAGTTGGAAGAATAATTCTTTCTCAGTTTAATTTAAAAAAAAAAAAAAAAGAGCTGGGCAAGTACATAGTATCTGACAGAACAGTCTCAGATTATGGTAGCAGAAATACTTCTCGGTCCTAAAGAAGATGATGTTATTTTTGACTGCAATTACTAAAACTGACATTTTTATTTATTATTTATTTATTATTTATTTTTATTTATTTATTTATTTTTGGTACAGAATAAGACTGACATACTGATGTTATGATAAAAAGAAATTCAATGCAGTTCTACTGTAATATAAACTATGACTCATTGTTTGTATCTGCCTTTCGCTCAAGTGAAAACAAACATTGATGCAATATGCATGAAACATACGTTTCATTTGGCTTGTACAGTACAACTAAAAGGGTTAAAGACAACTTTAAGTAAGGCCTTTACTAAAACTCTACCATAACAAACGAACAAAACATAAAACAGCAATTGAATAACAGCAATAAGAATAGCTTTATTATTATTTTACAATAACAATATGGCAGGTCTAAGCCTCATCTCGTATCATACGTTCCACCTGTTACACGGGCTGGGTGTAAGGAAACAACAAAAGAGGAAAGAGACAGTTGGGCTGATAACAAAGCCAGGTCATGCTCGGGATGTTAGAGCGAGTAAGGAGACTGTTCCGTCTCACTGAGTGCGAACGAAGACGGTCTGACAAGTGAGTGGGGCGTGTGCTTCATAGTCATTGTCATAGCTGGCTTATTCACTATTGATCTGCTGTCGAAAGTTACTCGCCAATGCATTCTGAAAATACAACGTCCACTGCTCCTCATAAATGAATGTCCTTTTGTAGTTACGCTTCTAACATATTATATCATCTGCAACAAAAGTTGTTGTTTTTTTTTTCCCGGTATCGGAATGAAGGTATTGCACACTAGTCCTATTGAAAATGATACAGATCATGTATTTGGCACATCAGAAGTTAATACCATTACGGCTTTTGCACCTCTGTAGTGTTAACTGGCAATAACAACAGAGCTGTAAAATTTGACTTTCACGATAAAATTTTGCTCTGCGGGTGTTACTTTCATCTCCTCGAATTTCACATTCGGTGAAAAGGTAATTACTATATTTATTGCATGCCAGATCCTCGAGATTTACATTTACAGGGAGCACGGAGAGGGAAAAAAGAAAGAGAAGGGAACATGAGAATAATGAAAACTGATGATGATGATGACCTCATCAATGACATTTTGCCGTGAGGCAGAACATATTAAATGGTTCTTGATTTCGAGTTTCTTTTCACCATACTGTCGCAATTTGATATGACATCTAAAGTTATGTGTTAAACAACACTATTCACTACTTGAATGTTTTTCTTCTCTCGTTGAAGCTTTTTATTTATTTTTTCATGTATTTATTTATTTATTTCTCTTTTTATGCATTTATATATTTATTTGTTTATTCATTTATTTGTTGTTTGTTTGTTTAGTACCTGTTTATTTTTTATTTACACTTGATATCCGTTGGCGTGGTAAGATAAAAACCGAGACAGTTATACTGCCCTTCACCTGATTGCAATAGGTCATGCTCATGAAAAAATTAATATCGTAGATTCAGTCACAAAAGGCACTCCAGAACAGGAGAAGGTAACCAGCTGGGTACTTGCTTATAGGGTATAAATACAAAATGCAGATTAAAGCTGAAGCTGTAAGTTAAAAAGAGCTATAGCAATACCGATAGTTTTATTGTTTGTTTATTCATTTATTTGTTATTTATTATTATTTACTTATTTATTTATTTATTTGACATTTATTACACATTTATTTATTCATTTATTTATCAACAGCAAGAAACAATGCTCCAATTTGTGTTCCTGTTAAAACCAAACAAATCAACAAACAAATGCTAATGGTCGGAAGACAGAGAGAGAAAGTGAATGTGCAACATAGGAGGAATGAGAGCCAAACAGGCAGTCATTTATTGGCAGAGTGATAGATAGATAATGTGAAGATTGACACAGTCACATCGACAAACAAAACAGATGGGCAATTGGGCAGATTAAATGCGTGGGTGGATATTGTGTTAGTCGATAAGCCGGTAGCTCAGCTGACAGAAGTATATGTATAGATACTGACTGCTGGACATGAAGACGCTGCATCGACCACGAGAGCTCAACTATAGTGACTACATTAACTGGATTGATTTGAGTTCAACAGATGGGGGATGCGGGCTACTCCCAGTGACAATTTTGCTGATCGGCTGATCTGGGGTAAAGCTTTGCTATGAACGACATGCACCTCAAACAATTCTTTGTATGTAGGCAAGCTCCTAAAAAAAAAAGGGGGGGGGAGGGGGGGGGGGACGATGCTAATTGTCAGCCAAAAGGCTTAAAAAGATGCACACAGGCACAGTGAAAGCTACTAAAGATATTGACCATGCTCGCTTCTCTTTCTCTTTTTGTCTCCGTTTTTATGTTTGTGCACAAGTCAGAATCTCATTTCGTTTAGCTGTTCGATGTCTGTCCTGGAGGAATGAAAGCAATGATCCTTTTCTAGAGAGAAAAAAAAAAAGAAAAAAAATAAGTCCAGAAGCGAAGCGTTCATCTCCGATTTATTGCACGCAGGCAGTTATTGTTTCTTTAAGAGAAGACCTAATTCACGTGACTTTGCCTATCCTTTGTCGAATGGCGGAATCATTTTATCTTTGCCTTTGGGCAGATCAATATTCTCCATTTCTTCAAGATCAGAAACAGAGAAACTTTCGATTATCCTTACGAATACCAATTGTTCAAATTCTCATTGCAAAAGCACAATTTTAAATTTTGTGTGAATCAAACTTGTTTTCCCTTCATAAGTTGATAAACTAAAGATATAAAATAAAAGTTATGCAGCAAACGTTCCTAGAGAAACCTTATTCCTGATCATTACACGACTTCGGATATGAAAGAAATGTCTGTTTCTTTTTGGTGTAATGTGTTTATCTTGTGGCTGTTGCTCTTTCGATAATAAAACAAAAGTACGAATAACATCAGTCTGTATGTATTTAACTTATTATCAACATACAATTTTCAAAGACGAAGCTGATTCGGCTATAACAGATCACCAAACTGAAAGTGTGTGACTGACTGAGACTTCTTTGTTTCGCATCAATAAAACTAAGCAAATTAAAACAAACAAACAAACTTCAGCCCGCACAGAATACATACACACTTAATTTCTATTTGTCTGCGTGTGTAATTCTGCATTTTCTATTTGTTAAACAGTATATTTCATTCGTCATGTACACAATGCATTTTGCGATTATGTGAACATGTTCCACCTTTCCGATCACGTTGGAGCTACATGTGCTGAACAATAACAGAGGGCCAGATTGATGACTCTCTATAATCTGATTTGAAAACGAAATTAATCAGATAACGGAGGCCATTTGGCCAGATTAGGGGAACCAAAAGATGATAACAACATCAAGCTTTAAAAAACAATTACCTGTACTTTGTATTGACCAATATATGTCTTTCCAAGGTAGCTTCACAATAATTACCTCGCTATTATAGAATTTCTATTCTCACCCACTCGATTTCACTAAACCTTACTCGGAGATATCCGGTACAGATCGCGAGCTTGGATATTAGACAGTCGCAACTGGGCTTTGTCTTGTTGCTAATACTGACGTTCATCTCCACTGTCTCCTTCAAACCTTCTCTACTTGTAGTACCCATCTATTTTTCCTTTAAAAATCCCAGAGACAAAGTATGTCATATAGAATTTGTAACTCCATCTTGAAGTGCATGCCACTAACACAATAAAGCAGTTTCCACGAAACAGCAGAGGAGGAAGTTATCTGGATTTAGCGGCAACTGCTTTTCGACAAGGAAACTCACTAATACTTGTCCAGTAAAGAATCTGACACACAAAGTCTGCCATTTGTAAGTGAGACTCTTCAGCCACTTACTTAATGGAGAAAAGATAGGGCTGGCTCTGCTGCTTGATGCACATTGTTCACTCGCCATTGACAGTAATAACTGGATGAGTGGATGACAAGATAATGTGCGGTCATTAAATTATGTAACTGTCTACAAACATTCTTGACCCTTTTTTTTTCCCTTATTCCCCCTTGTACGATCACCACTATCCAGATGACGAACTATCTCATTAAACTGTGTTTTAAAATTGACTTCTTATTGAGTCTTTGGTCTGTAAATCATTGCATTTTTTTTTAATGGACTCACATTACATGTATGTGCATCCAAGGCAATGTGTTGTTAAAGCTGATAATGTGTGATAGATCATCTAGTATAACGTCATGTTGGTGGTTTTGTTGACGGCTATTTTTGTCTTCTGTGGTACTGACTGCCTTGTTATAGTGTTCTTGATGTCAACAGTAACTATGCTGCAGAATTCCTTACATTTATCTCGGAAATCAGCCATGGGAATAAAAAAAATGGAAGGACGGACAGATGGATGGATGGATGGATGGATGGATGGATGGATGGATGGATGGATGGATGGGTGGATGGAGGAAGGGATGATGGGAGGTGCATGGATGGAATGAGGGGCGGGTGGGTGGCAGAGGAGTGAAAGGATGAAAAACAGCGGCTATAAAACAGTCAATAACCAAATCGTGCGTTAAACACTGAAAAAAAAAATGCATAGAAGCAGCACTAAACTTACTGGTGCCTTTAGTTCACAAAGTTTACTATCTTCGGCCGTTACACGAGCTTCACTTCACAATTTTATTTGCGATATTATCTATAAATGAACATGCATATAGACGGAAATAATGCAGGTTGAACCCAACAGCAATCCGGAGTAAGGTTAAAGTAGAAAGGATGAACTGGCAGCACCAACAGCGGCCCCCTCGAAACCGGCTTATAGGGACTATTTGCTACATTGCATGACCATGTAAGATTCCGACAGGAAAGCCAAAAACTTAACGCCCGTTTAGTCATTTACTGTAAATATCCTATTATGTCAGAGACACATTAGAGACCTACATAGTTGCGACAGTAACGCTGTGCACAATCACAGGAACAGTTTGTAATAAAAAGAGACAGGGAAACGACAACCCCTATATCATCGTAAAGAAAACGGAATAGCATTAATCCGTAGAAGTGTCAACAGGAAGTGCTGGGGTATCAAGCTCTCTCGGATGATATTGATATTTATGTTTGAGAAATTGCAGTTTCCGCTTGAAGTCGAGTTCTATGGTTCTTCTCTCAACTGTCTGCTACTTGGACCAGAATTCCAGTGCCAAGGTCTTGAGCACATTGGCTCTTTGACAGTTCTAGGGTTAAACACTGAGACCTGCCTCCACCCTCTGGGGCAAAGTTGATCTCTTATTATCTGTGACTCTGTAGCAGTATAGGAAAACAAATAACGCATTAGCTATCTCCCAACTTTCCTTGTTATTGTTACTACGTATTTTCATTGCTGTTGTCGTGGTTGCCATCGTTGATTCTCATCGTTCTTGCTATTGCCGTTGATATCGTTGTTGTTGGAAGTCTATTCATGACTAGTTATGACATGTGCGAGTGCTGTTTTACAAGCTGATTCTGAGTGGTTATAAACAACAAGGAAGATTCAGCTTTTACTGCCTGTGGCTATGACTGGGAAGTAAAATTGTGAAATTGGTGAGAGTGGATGTGGGGGTGTGGCGGAAAAATCATTGTGCAATTCATTGTATTCACGATGAAATGAGACGAATACAGGAAGGGAAAGAGACAATTAAAAAAGACATGAAAGAGAAAAGAACTGAGGGGTGATCGGGAGAAGAGACTGGGAGGTGTGGCAGAGAAGAGGATGCAGCAAGTGTGAGGTGAGTATGGCAGACTGGGTATGTTACGTCTACAACTAAAACAGAAATTCCTTCTAAATTGAGTAGCGCCGAACTTCTGAATTAAAAATGAGTACATGACGACAGAACGTGAACATGAGCTTCCTGATTATCTCTGGTACATAGACACACTCGTCTAACAAACCGCAATTAAAGACATAACAGACAGAAATGCACAGAATGCCAGCTGGGAAATATGAACGCAAAAAGTTGGGTGAGAGAGAGAGAGAGAGAGAGAGAGAGAGAGAGAGAGACAAATAAGGCCACAGAAATCATTGGGGATCTAGTCTGATATCTAAAACTGGGTCAAAGATAAGAATAAAGCAATGAAAGAGTGAACTACAAACGAACTAAACAACATGTGTGAGAGAGAGTGATCAAAAGTGAGAAAAAGAGGCCCAAGCGCTGCCTGTAGGGCTGAGCCACTTACACTCTCACAAGTGTCTAATATGCATGCAGCCAGTGCAACGATCTAACAGGACGGAAATGAATATCCCTCCTTCTCAATTCTGTTAGTCGGAATTATTTCCAAACTTTCCTTTGCTCACTGCCCTTCTTCCCATTTCTATTCTACCACTGCCACGCCTTTCCTCCCACATCTCCCCCATTAATAAGCCCTTTTTCATACCACTCTCCTCCTCCTGCTCCAGAACCCCCACCCCTTGCCACTCTCTTCGTTATTTTTTTCTTTCTTTTTATGAACATGCAATTTCCATCGTGCAAAATCACCTTTCTTTCCCGGCAATTCATCAGTTTTATGTCGTCCCCCGCAGACACGTCCACTTGTCCCATCTTCATGCCACATCACGAATGATCTTGGAATGCCATCGTCAACTCTCACTTTACAAGTGTCCCCAAAGACTTTCAGAGATGGGATTAAAAACTTCTTCATAATGGCGTTCTTGTTCCGCGCGCGCTGGAGTGTGACGTCAGCCACGAGCAAACTGTGCAAGAAAATCCGAGATTCCCTCAGGGGTTTTTCTCTTCCAATACACCAGACCAAATTAGCAGTCCATCTCGGCTCCTTCGGACTCACTGCCCCATATGCATTACACATGTACAGCAAATTTTGGTTAGGAACAACACAGATCAGGATTTAAAAAAGTGTGTGGGGTGGGGTGGGGGGGGGGGGGAGAGATGAAATTTGTTTTGCTCCATGATCAGGGCTAAAGATCTGTGGTATCTGCTCAAATATCACATTCTATGATCCAACCACGTTTGCCTCTCCACCAGGCTTGCGATGGAAGTGGTCTCCCCTTGCGCTGCCTGTCTGCTGGAGGGCCGGGCCACTGACATGACGAAGCCATAATCAGTGTGAACAAGGGCCGCCCGGGACCTGGTGTCGATCGCTCTAGAAAGGAGGGAAGAGGAGGGGGAGGTGCCAACATGACAAGTGTTGTATGCCTCCAGCCATCTTGTTCTGTTCTTGAGCGCGGAACAGCTCCAGATCTGCGCCCACCACAACTGGCGGTCCCCGGGGAGCGGGCGGGAAACACAGGGACAGCTAATAACTCAGATGCCCAAAATGCATTAAAGATATGAAACTATGAAAATTTAATGCCCATTAAGCCCTGAAAAATGCCGATAGAGGATCGGCCACTGACTTGAAATAAAAGGAAAAGTGGGGAGGAGAAGGCAGGATACCAGTAAAGTGTTGCATTCCTTATTGGTAGAGGGAAAGAGGCGAGCAATGAAAGGATTCAGCAGTGGGAATAACGATGATGGGCGAACAAGGATTCCACAACAAATATTGAACCTTAGTGATTAAGACTATCCCCCTCCCCCCC
>JBCEWB010000014.1:3216336-3230008 GCA_039654565.1 Peronia peronii | reverse complement strand
TTTGGAGAGGAGGCCGAAACCAAGAAACCATGTCCCCCCCCCCCCCCCCCACACACACACATTTTGTACATCGCAAGGTATGCTTTCTTTTATAGTGTGAGATCTTTCTTTCCATGTTTGTCTGTACTGAGAAATGAGGAACATCACTGAACATAAGAAATTGTTTGTTGTGATTCCGTGTGATCGATACCCGGCCATTATGTAACAACTCCTCTTGTATCTATTTATTATTTGCCGATTTGCTTTTTTTTTTTTTTTTTTGTTTTTGTTTGTTGGTTTATTTTTTATGTATTATTTTTGTATTTATAATTTTATATTTGTATCTATTTATTTATTATTCATCATTGATTACTTTATACATAGGCTTAGATATTTATATATATATATATATATTACTTATTCATCTATCTATTTCGTTTACTTATTTATTTATTTTCCTGTTTACCACTATTTAATTATCTGTTCATTTTTTTTTCATTTATTCACTTATTTATGTTTTTATATATTACTTATGTAGTTACCAGTATTTATTTATTCATTAATTTATATATTTCATTTTATTTCATTTTATTTTCTATGTATTATATTAGAGATGACCGTAAGATCAATGGCAAGCTTAGGCCTACATGGCTTATAGACAAACTACGACACTACGAAAAATGATTTATATGTGCAGAAAAGCTTATGTCTTAAAATAAACATTGCCCAAACTTACGTTTTATTACGCTTTTCAACCATCTGGGGAAGATTATCGTGGTGCCCAAACCAGGCCCATTTAACTGAGCCTGTCACTCAATGTTCGACCAGTTATTTATTCTAGAGTAGATGTACACCGATTTTCATGATCATATTTAGCAGCAAGACACATAATTAAATATCCATCACTAAAAACCAGCCATCGGGATTCGTTATCAGGCAGTTGAATGAACGTAGATACAGATGTTCCTTACTTACAGTTACAACTGGAATAGATTGGCCATGCTGTATGAGCTGTCTTTATGCTGCTCAATGTGATGATCGAAAAAAAAAAAAAAAATTAAAACAGAAGAAGAAAAAACTTCGTTTTATCACGATTCCTATAGCTAGTCTGAATGCACAAATGATGTAGAATCTGAGAAAGCAGTACGTGAAATGTTATATGTTCAAGATATGAGTATAAAAAAATGTCATTTTTTTCTTTTGAAAAGATCTGATCACGCAGTGTTCAAATAAGGACCATAAATGTTGGAGATGAAATTGCAAGAGACCAAGCAATACGGAAATGCTTCATGCGCATGCCTGAACTGGTGACCTTCCTCATTGAAGGCCGCCATGCTTGCTTCCTCCAAACTCCGTCAACTTAGCCATTTTCGATGGCTTGCTACTCTGAAGCAGCAAGCTGCAAAGTCCAAGGTAGGAATTTTTTATGTTCAAGAATCAAGTTATAAAAACTAGGTGAAAACCATTGCAGCCTTGACGTAATTTTCCCTTGATTTAACTCTTGAATGATGACGACCTTTGGGTTAAGTGGTTTTGTTTACATTAGAATCTGTATTACTTCAGCGTTTACATTGCCTAATTTGTCCTGTCAGCTAATAGCATCACAGATGTAACTAGATCTAGAATCTAGATCTAATTTTAGATCCAGTTATTATTTATTGATCTTGTTCTTGTTAATGGTTTTAAGCATGTACAGAAGAGAGTAAAGAGTAGCATGACAATGCCAAAATTCTGATCCCCCTTGCTCCTGAATTATCATATATATAAATATATATATAATATAATAATGAAATGATCAATGTCATTTTCAATAGATATGCAACATAAATCTAGATCTGGATTCCAGTGACTTAGGACAGGGTTGAGAACGATCCCAAATTTAAATCTGTTAATCCCTACACAGTATCAAGTTCTATTTTGTTTTCAACCGTGATTTAATTTGCTTAACGCAGGATCAAAAGTCAAGACATTTCCACATATATTCATATATCCGCAAGGGACTAGTTTTTGCCAGGGACCAGTTTTCACCGCCTGGTATGTTTCTATGTTTACATCGGTGTTTTTGTTATTGCGTATGCGTGACTTCTCTTGTTTCATTTTCTAGGAGATGTCACGTGAATAGTGATTGCTTTTTTGTGAGTTTTTTTCCCTTCTAAATCACTTTCCAAGGTGAGAAAAAACAACCAGACCTGCAAAAAATGTTTTTTTCACTATTACTTTTTGGTTTCTAATAAAATTGATCAGAAGAAGCTTTATATGATGACAGTTTTAATTTTTTCATGTTGACATCACGAGTTGAAATGCAGCAAACAAACACCGAAAAATAGGAAGGAATTATGCCCAATTTTCATTGTGTTTGTTTTGTAAGTTTGAATGATAGGCAGGTATATTATACAGGGAAAAACACGTTTTTTTTTTACCCTTTTTTTTTGTGCAGTCCCAGTTTCAGAGTTTTTCAGTAAAGTTGAAGTTTGAAGCATTTATGAGTTCCTCAAGAGTCTCCTCTGTGTAATTTAAGTAAATTTTCAACGATAACATGATAGACAAGGCCCTGAAAAGTGACCCTCCAAATTACCATACTCATGGTGAAATCTGGTCCCAACCAGCAACCAGCTTCTCATTTGCCCAGGTTCTGACCCCATCCACGTGAAGGCAAAGTAGATCAACATAACGGCTCATTTGGACTGCAAAATATCGTGTCAGGATCTATGAATGATGCACCTTCCCAATGTAACTGAAATTTCTACTTCAGTCCTTCTATTTTTGTTATTTGGTCTGTTTTCTCTCACTGTGTTTGCGCAGCGAAAACTGGTCTCACTAGGATATATAATATATTGTGATGGATATACAGTATATTGTGATTTGTGACTGATTTAAGAGATCTGTTAGTTCTTGTTGATTTGTAAAGGCCATTTCTTAGTCTTATACCACCAATAGCAGGCTTCTTGCTTCTGGCAACAACAAAAACAATTCACTTCAGATGGTTACACATTTCACTCAGAAGATTTTAATTCTATTCTAGATCGAACTCTGACACAGAAGATATGCACTATCCCAGTGTTTTCGATATGGAGAGTTTGATTATGCTGTCCATTTTTAACTAGTTCTATACACAACACAGATATTTGTTGTTTTGATTTAACAATGGTTAACAACCACATGGTTGTGTGAAAACAAGTAACTTCATAACATATGTCATGTATCAGATGGGCATCTTGGCTTCCAATTTACGAAGTACGGCATACTTCAGTCATCACGATGTGTTAACTGATAATTTCTGTATACGATCTTTTCACTGTTTGTCCAGGCTAGCTGCAGCAAATGGACCAACTTGACATTAAGTAAGTTCCATCATTATCAATTTTCCTTCCCATTGTAATTTAGGGTGCAACACAGCACAGAAATATTGAACACACTAATCTCGAATTCACGGAAATGTTGAACACCGTTATTTGCCTGGTGTAAATTCTTTTTTTTTTTTTTTTTATTATCAACACGTATTTCTCTAACTCACAACACTTCTTGGACAATTCTATTGTCATCTGTCGTATCTCAAAACGGCAGAATGTCTCCTTAGACCCATTTTTTCTCTGGCCTTGCTCGTCCCAGGCTGTTGGTCAGAAGGGAAAGATGACCAGGAGTGGTAGGGTGTAGACAGTGTATGGTGTCTGTCTAAATTTGGCTTTCATTGAGATGAATCGCCAGGAGAGTGTGATGTGGTAATTGAACGGGGTGGTGGATTAGGCCACACGTCTGAATTGGAAGAAATAACCATAGCCTGCGTGACGCTATGATGCACTGCGATGTGAGAGGTAACATGCAGTTTGGAAGACAATGAATGATATTATGTAGATGAACTGAGGAATGCTCATTCCTAGAATGTTAAGATTTGGACCATAAAGTGTCTTCATGGTCAGCATCTTAGCACCCTTCCATTCCTTTGTATAAAACACCGTCACGGAAGTCGCAAATTACGGAAATCTCTAACACTTTTATCGATCCCCTGAAATTTGAGTTTTCTGTGCTCGACTATATGTAGCTTTAACCCTATGAACCCTGACCCCCTGACCGTGCACCTGGGCTCCTGAGCTTAGATCTGTGATCTCGGACATCCCCGCTTTCTTCATCTCTCGATCTAGATCTAGAGCTATCTTTTTCACTATCACTCACTGATTCTAAGTCACTGTCTGGATAATTTACAATGAAATTATCATCAGAATCACCTTGCAGAAGGCAAATGCTAATATTTGTCAGAATTACGAGAGGTTGATGGTTGAGGTACACTCCATTTCATGATGAAAATTCTAACTCAAACAATCAACACACTACATTCATGGAGTCTGCCATCTTTAGAAGGACCTCTAAGGCACATGATGTCAAAGTATTAATCTCATTTGTTGGTTAAGAATAAAACTACACTACATGCTATGACATCAATACGCAAAACGACTTAGAGCATGCACTCGGATATAATCAAGTAAGGTGCCACGACGTACAGGCCGCACTCGGGGTCATGGGATTAAATATGGAAGATAGTAGTAGTAGCAATGTAGCAAATTGGACTGGGAGAAATAATATTGACCTAGAAAAATTCCATACTCGATGATAGGATGGCTTAGCACTTATTTTCAGTTTTAAAATTGCATTTCCAAAGATGTATAGAGAACTGAAAGCTCCTGGGAGAATAGAAAATGTGTCTAAAAAAATTTATAATTCAAGTTTTGCATGAATTGTAACAATAAAGAGGGAAAGAAGAAAGATAGCTATAGCATTAGCGAGCCTTCAGCTAATATTTGTAACAACAAATGTGCTGTCTCTACAGGCCAATGTCAGAGATTGTTAATAAATGGTGCATGGATAAATGTCATACATATGAGAATTAACATCCATTTTGTTAGCTTTCTACCTTGGTCTGGCCAGCAAATCCCTGTCATAAAAGTATTAACAAACAAAATGGTTTGGCTGGATCCAGAACTCATTGAGCAATTAGGCTGATACAGGAAATATTACTTGTAAGGAGCCTGAAGTTAAACTTGGTTACCATGTGTCTATTCTTGGCCAAAAGATGACTTAACAATACTTTAATTGTAAAGACTAAACATTATTACCATTCATTACTGCATGCAGTGACAGTAGATACTGCAATGTCAAATTGATTGATCTTCAATAATAAATAGAGAAAAACATTGTTCTTGACACAAAAAGTTGGGAAAATTAAAGCTGGGAGTGGGCAGCATGACTATTAATTTGCTATTTTGACAGTTTTTCTCGTATAATTTATTTACTTTGATGCCTTTTGAGAAACCTGGGGGTTTCAATGTATTTCTTTTTTTAACGGAAAGTGGAGATGTCCAGTATTTCATTTTAAAGCCAGAAAAATGTCAGATTGTCTGGGGAGGTTGACTGCTCAGGAAAGTCAACACTGACAGCCAGAAACTCCAGTTGAACTCACCTCACCTGTCCTTTGATCTCTGCTGATGTTGCAAAGGGAGGAGGGTGGAGATGAGCATTTTAAGATGAGGCTATAACCACCTCCGATCCTCTCTGTCTTCACCGCCCTTGAGCAATCAGCAAATCTCATTTCTGTCCATTCGCAGATGATGCTTTTCCCGCTCTTCCTTTGTCTTCTTTGTCTGCAGTTGTCCCTGGCTGCACTTTGAAAGATGGTTTTTGCAAGGTCTTGTGATCGAGACATGACCTCACCATCTCAATTTCAATTTCTTTACTACGATTAGTAAGGAGCTTTTTGTGAAACTCTGTAGCTTCCTGAATCCATTTGCAGATCTCTTCATTTATTTATATGGTCTCTGTAGTTGAGCAGCTGAGAAAGTCGGATTACAAGTCAGCTTTGAAAAAAACAAACTACTGAAAAAGTCAGCAATGAGGAATAATCCATTCTTACTGGAAGGAAAGAGAATTGAGGAAGTCTGCCGGTTTACATGTTTGGGAAACTGCTGAGATCAAGAAAAGGAAAAGAAAAATCAACATCAGAATAGGAAAGGCTGCTACTGCATTCAGAAACTTAGGCAAGGTCTGGAACCTCCAAATTGATCTCAGTAAAAGCAAAGCTCAGAATACTTAATTAGAGATGTTTTATCAACGTTTACATATGCCTGAGAAAGTTCGAAAATGACAAGAGGAATAGAAAAGAGGCTGAATGGCTTTAAAAACAAATGTCTGTGGAAAATTATGGACATCAAACGGAATGAGTTTAGAACAACAGAAGAAATAAGGGGAAACTTCAAAGCAGCCCCACATAGCAAAAATTATTAAGAAAAGAAGATGGCACTTCATCGGTCACACATGCAGAAGGGAAGACAGCAGAATATCAAAACAGGCACTGAACTGGGAAATCGAAGGCAGAAGAAAGAGGGGTAGACCAAAAGAGACTCGTAAAAGAACTATCATGAAAGAGGCCAAAGAAGCAGGAATAGAGAGCATGAGAAAATTGGTTGAGACAGCACAGAGAAGATCGGAATGGAAGAAGATTGTCCTTTGCAATGTATGACGGTGCGGGAAGGATTTCAGATTCTCTATAGTTAATGCAAGGATTTTTCTGCTGAGTATTTCATTTCTGTTGCAAGGACCCTTTGCTGTAAATCTGCATTGAGTGTGTAGGTTTCATAGGTGTGGAGAAATACTGACATTACATGTGAATGCATAAGATCAGTCTTTGAACATGGCTGATGTTTTTGTCTTTCCAAACCAGTTGAAGTCTTGCTATTACAGTTGCTGGTAGTATGAATGCTGCTAGCATTTTTGGTTTTGAATCTTCATCTGTGGTATTGGACTATATATGATTCTGATTTTGGTCAAAGTAAGTTCGATGTCACAATTGCTGCTGTTACTACGACAGAGATAAATCATGGCCTCCATGAAATTCCTGTGATGAAGTGTGACTGCATTTTGCATTCTTTCTCAGAGTGAACGTTAGATTTTACTATGACAAGTGATTTTTTAAAATTACTTTCCATCCTCAGGATTAGTCCACCAGAAAAATTTTCAGGCTTTTTGCCTCTCTATATCTGAGCTGGCTGAAATGTTGCTATAAATAAATGTTTCCATAAATTTTCAGGGATCCTGCAAGTACATTTACATTTTGCAAAAAACTGAAATATCAAAACAAAAACAAAAAACAAATGCTGTAACATTTGTGCATCACTCTAAAGTTATGCTGTTGTGAGAATACAAGCACTGATGAAAATGCTCCCCTTCCAGAAATAGTTCATGTTTCAGACTTAAATGATGACATACAGAAATGAATGGGTGTTAAAAGTCATGGCTGCGCACAGTTAATGTGGTTTTTATGCATTTGAGCAAGCAGTTATTGGGAGAATCTGTACACTCTATCGTACTTTCACTGTTGGGAAGCTTTTATTTTATTAAAATATTCCAGTATCATCACCTTCATCCACGTACTTAACGCATATAAAAAATATATTTTAGGAAAATCTTGCAATACGTAGGTAGGAACGTTTATGGGGAATATAGAAGCAGTATATTGCTGGAGCTATATTGTAGTTCTCGTTAAGGATTATTTCATCGTATTTGATCTCTGCAATTAAGTGAACATTTGCAGGAAAGTCTGTGTAGTCACTAGTGATCATTGTTCAATAGCCAGTATGGTTGATTTGGAGGTCTTAAAATAAAATGATCCTCAGATACATTGTCAGCAAGTGAAGATAAACTGTTCAGAATAAGTGGTGTAATCACTAACTTCCTGGTAATTCCTAGAAATCAGGAAGGCGGAAGGTGAAGAGAGATCTAGGGAATGCAAAAAATTAAAAGTATGCAAGTAAATCAAGTCAAGTCGAAGTTTTTTTTCCTAATGTAGAAAGATATGAAAAAGACTATCATCAACACTCATTGCATGGACTCATTTGGAAAATCATTTTATGAGATCCATTTGTATCTTTGGTCTTTCATTGTTATGATGGAGAGGGAGTGGTTAGTGGAGTATTCTCAGTTTGATTTATTAGTTTGCCAGGCTTGGCTGGCACTGTCATTTGTGTGTTGGTTTCTGCTGTTGTTTTCATTTAATATTCTCCAGTCATCGGCAGCTACATTTTTTTGCTTTGTTTTGTGTTTTCACACTTACCATTGAAGCACTGTCTCGGAGTATCACGTCCGCAAGTTAACTTGCTGAATTTTCATATTGGATAGCCTACGCTTATGTCCATAACCGATACAGCTCCTATAACTGATTTCCATATCTTGGTGTAATGGTGGCGATTGCCATGACCAAGAGGGAGCGTTGTTGATTCAAGGTTTACTTCAGGGGCGAGAATTGCTAAAAGTAAGGAAAATAGAAACAAGTTATCCCTGAGAGTGCAACAAGTTATTTTGAAAGTCAGCCAAAAATTGCTTCTCTTTGTAAAGTACACGCGGTATAAACTTATTTGAAACAAGAGAAAAAGAAAATTCTGAAAAATTCAGGATGTGATAAAAATACTCATTGAGATACTTTTTCGTAATTCGCGTTTCAAAGGAAGATAATAAGAGCAAATCTCATTCTTCTGAAATCTATTTCCTTTTTATAATGCTTGTTATACCTCTTGCATTTAGCAACGGGAGTAACTTGGTTGGCTGAAAGAAATGACTCATTACCAGCAACAACTGTGATTTGAACAAACAAGGTAATCAGACAAAAATAACTTAGAATGGTGGATCGTTCATCAAAGAGCAGTTTCAGACAATTACGGGCGTTTTAACAATGACCCATGGTTATGTCGATAAAATAAATTAAGCACTAATTTCTAAAACTCCATCCTCATTGAGTCGCCTCCTGAGTAGAAGTTTTCAACCAAGCGTAGCTATATATGTTGGGGTGTAATAATGTAATGCGTAAGGTAATGGCATCCATTTGTGCGTATGTGTGTGTGGTGGAGGGAGGGGGGATAGAGATGTTATAAGTTTTCAAGATACGTATATTTTAGATTCTAGTGGTAACTATTCATATACACAGAAAATTCTCATTGTGTCTAAGAATGAATCAGTTCTTTTTCTTGTTTTTTATTATGTGTCTGTGAATTTACACTCCATGTGGCCATAGTATTCTGTAATTAACTGATTGACATGATTGAAAATTATATTATGTGCACAAAAATGTCACAGATCAGACTGTGCTTAACGCATTACAGAAGTGATCTCAAATCGGTGGATTTTGAAGTACATAATTATACTGTTTTGCTGTTTGTTGTGCAGCATGTTATATGTTTGCCGTTTTCACTGCTGAGGGCCCAACTAATAGACACGGCTGGATTTTAATCAACTTCTAAAATAGATACATATTACTTATAGGCAAAGACTTCTGGCTAGAAGATTAATTAAAGACCCAAAGTCAGTGCAATATTACACTATAGGTTTTGCAAAATGTATGATGTGTCTAATATATTGATTAATTTTATATTGCTGACGGAACGGAATGACTGAAAAAACATTGCATACTTGTATCAAGTGTGCCAAACGACCAACGCATGGGCTTTTATCGTTTGATAAATTACCAACTTCATTATAGATTTGTGGGGAGTCCTGGAGGCGCTTTTTAAAAAAAAAAAAATTATTTTACAGATAGACTATTTCAACATGTCCCATCGATTCTAAAGAGGACCAATCTTTTCTTTTACATTTTCACTAAATCACAACTTGGAGACCCACCACGCGAATACACGATCTGGTTGCTGTTTATGGTGCGCTTGTTTCAAAGAGGATAATCCTGGTATGAGAGACGTTCCTCATTCTGGCATCGCAGAAATGTCAACCATTCCTACTTCTGTTCAAGCTGTCGGACAGGAGAATCAACAAGACCCTCATACGCATTGACGAAACGAGTGATACTCTTGGGCTGTACCATGGTACCATTTTCACCATAATTAAGTGGTTGAAATGAAAAAAGTGTCCAAAGTGGGTTCCCCATCTTTAGCAGAACAACAAAAGGCAGATAGATTACGTCGTTGTGAAGAATGGCTAGGACTGTTTAGACCTCAAGTCCAAAAAACGATGTGCTGACACAGTCAGTGGGGATAAAACATGAGTAAGCTTCAGTTGAATCCCAGCAAAGCGTGGTATCACGATCTGGTTAGATCAGGTTTTACGCCCAGTATTTGGGAATTCCAAGAGACCTTGCACACTATTTTTCAATCACCTTGGCCCTTTTGTTGTTATTTTACAAAAAAGATTCTACAGTGACATCGATACTAGATAGATCCAGTACATTCCAGTATTCTGCATACTTGACACGAGCAATCCGCGAACATCGAAGCAGCCAGAACCATTTGTGCAATGACAATCCAGTTCCCATAGAACGAAGGGCAGTATCTCAGCTTTTGGAAGATACAGACATTCATATCCTCCTTAATCCACCATAGTCCAGATTTTGGAACCGTCAGGAAGAAAATTTAGTCGAATTTAGACTTAGCTAAAGCGGTGAATTCAGACGTCCTGAGGCCTCAAAAAGAGCATCGTGATGCCTTTCGAAATGGCTCGGGTGGCGGAACTTTATGGGAGCAAAGGAAAAGCGTATTTGAATGATGTCTAGAAGTGTGAGTTATGTATACATTAACTGATTCTTGGGATATACCGCTACTCTGAGAATTTATTGACTTATCCTCGTAAATGCGTAGCAAACAGATGCAGGGTTGAGATAAATGAAATCCATTAGAAAATTTAGTGTGAGTATGTGGATTACTCCGATTAGGCAGTTGTGGAAACAGGTATGCATTTGTGGCATGGATTCTACATGGTATATATCAGAAAAGGCTTAAACGTCAACACCATAGAACAAGTTCTCGCTGTCGTCGGAAGCGACACCAGGCTAAGTAGTGTTCAACGTTGTGCTGAGGAGCTGACACATGCTTCGAGAAACTCCTTGATGATGAGTGATTGTAATACCGTTTTTATTTTTGTTGTTACACTGTTCTCCATTTTCTTTTCTACTGCTTTATATATTGGGCTTTTCAAGTATGGATGATTAATTTTGTCTTCTATTAGACGTTTAGCAGTCGCCATGTAAACTCAGCAGCATCTGTTATCAGCAGGATCTGCATAATTAGTGAACTGTGAGAAACATCTCTGAAACAAAGTTTTGTATCAGAGAGATACTGAGCGTGGATATGTTCTCTCTCCATCTCCCCCCCCCCCTTCTCTCTCTCTCTCTCTCTCTCTCTCTCTCTCTCTCATTCTCATCTCGCTCTGGCCCATTCTGTCATAAAATTCACATCTGTTGCCATCCACATTAGTATTACAAATACTGCTTCTGCATTGATAGTGTGTAACACCTTATGGCCTTGCTGTCCTATCCCTATACAATCATAAATGGTGTCGGCTGTTGTAAAACCTTCATCCGCAAACGCAGCTCTCGCTGCCAGCGGCTAGCGCCCACTGCCCGACATCGGGGAGCGACAGGGTGATGCGGACATGTCTCATCTTTCATGACCCTTGACTATAATGACTGCTGACTTTTGATATACAGCTTACACTCTTTCATTAGCAAAATAGATCCGGCATAGGTCCTGCCAGGGCAATCGGAGTGTTATGTAATAAGGAGGGCCCTTTTTTTTTTTTCCATTTGAAGCATCATATTTTTCTATCGAAGAGACTGGCACTTGTAGCATGCTGAATTTTTTTTCTCGAGCTTTTCGTGATTCTTTAGCCACCTAGTGTAATATATATAGTCTCTATAGTTATTGTTTCCTTGTCTTCTAAAGACTTTTTTTGCTCAACTTTGTAGTATACATCTGACGTGTGAGTGAACCGATACGTTCCAGAGAAAGACGTTTGATGAGCTTTTGGTGAAAGTTTGTGAATGTTTTTGTAGAAGATTAAAGAATGTTAGACAAAGTGTTTTCACCTATGGCAGCAGGCAGTGTGTTTGCTTGGCGTTCTTTATGTTGCTATTAGTGGCATTTTCATTTACTCTTTATTTCAAAATTACTCGTTGTAAGCTTACCACAAGAAAGCAGGAATGTCAGTGGAAAACTATAAAAAATTCCTACCCTTCTTCCTCACCCTCTCCCTTACCCCCTCCCCTGTGCCCTGCCACACACACACGCGCGCGCGGACCCACATGCAACTTAGCCGCTAGAGGACTCTATTGGCACTGCCAGATGAGTTGACAGTTCTTCTCCATTTGTTGTTGCAGTCTTCTCTCATTGTCGGGGATTTCTCTTTTTACCTCAGAATCATAATTTCATACAATGGTATACGCTTTTGTAACGATCTGGGTTTTTTTGGATTCTTTTTCATTCTTTGTTCAAGTTTTTTTCTGTTTCTTGTTTGCTTGGTTGTTTTTGTGTTGTTTTTCTCGTCCATATCCCATCTCCTCCTCTTCTTAAGTTCGCCGTGACAGTGCCTTTCGAAAAAAAGATTCACCTGAACCACAATGGATTTCGACTGTCATCAGCCAATGCAAGGATTTGCATCTGAATGTTAGGATTTAGTCATTTTGAAGAGGATATCAACATTGACCCTACCGACATTAAAATTTTGTAACGCTGTGGGTCGTAGTAGATTACTAATAATAACCAGGACCCACTTTGATTGGTTGTTTGTTGATTGTCGAGACAGCTATTGTGATTCTGCCATTTTGTTTTTAAAAGACGACAGTCTTGTCTTAGTAGTTTCCGTATTTTTATTGCGTCATGCCCTGATTAAGCAAGGTGTGTTTGTTTTTGAGTCATCTCCATAGATTTAAATAGTTTGTAGCTACAAATACGTGTTTCGGATTTTAATCTACTCATGAATTGGTCTGAAAGAAGCTGTCCATCTTTAGTGTAGCGATCCAGTAGAATTAGACCAATAGTACTGAAAGTATATTCAGAGGCACACTTTGTTTGGGTAAAAAGCGGGACAGAGATGGAGGAAAACAAATTCAAAGCGAGTCGAAGTTATAGTCGAACACAGTTACTACATGTGCATATATCATAGTGGCAATAAGGAGAAATCCCCATGCAGTTAATCTTCGCCCAATTGTAATTGGCTCTGTTTTGATAGCACTTATTGAGGTTTTACTACCAAAGATCAAATAAATCACCAAGGGATACTGACGAAGTTTAGTAGGAGGCACAGAATGAGTTAAGCCTGGCGCGGAATAGCCGCCCATCTAAAATCTGTTCAGGAAAACTTGGAAGTAAGCAGACCATTTCTCTCTCAGAGTGTACAAACTGTGTCCAACGCGAGTTGAAGATGCGGGTGACGGGTAGAGGGTGGCAGGTGATCCAGCCTAACAGAGGATGTGGGTTGTGGGGGGGGAATTAGTCCTCAGATATGGACCTCTGCCGTTTTAATGAGTTTACATTTTTTTTTTTTTTTTTTTAAATAGCATTCGTCGGTTGCCGTTTTACAAGGAAAGAAAATACCAGATGTCAGACATGTCATTTGCATAGGAATAGCAAGGGGAAAGAACTATACATTTCCACATTTTACACACGACACTGGAGAAAACCGAAATTTTGTTTTTAAAGACTTCCGTCTTATGAAGTTGCTGAGCCAAATTATTACTTTGGACATTACCTCGACAACATCGGCTATTCCTTCTGGTTTTTTAAAGTGGGATAGCTAAGGCCCAGAACCAAACCAATGGACCATGACTTTGAAAGTGTTAAAAACTGGACAGTTGTTCTCTCTCTCTCTCTCTCTCTCTCTCTCTCTCTCTCTCTCTCTCTCTCTCTCTCTCTCTCTCTCTCTCCCCCCCCCC
>JBCEWB010000014.1:3170297-3198669 GCA_039654565.1 Peronia peronii | reverse complement strand
TGTTGTTGTTGTTGTTGTTGTTGTTGTTGTTGTTGTTGTTGTTGTTGTTGTTGTTGTTGTTGTTGTTGTTGTTTATCCACAGCAAGAATGCTTTGAAAATAAAATAAATAAACAACAACTCCAAATGTTTGTCTTCGACTCTGCTCTGCGAGAGGCACGGTATCGCCAGAATGTTCATATTGGCAGGACCAATAATTTCTAATGTTCCACCAGCAATGGGACAGGCGATGATGTCTGTGTCAGCAATATCGAGCCACATAATTAACCCTTTTAACAAGTTTTAAAAATTCAGTAAGAAGGGTCCTACAAAGACAGAACATGGATATTTTCTAGAACTTTGATTAACTGTTCCCCTACGAAGAGCAGACTCAAAGATTGACGAGTCTGGGGCTGCTATTGATACTTGTTGCCACAATGGTGCAGGAATGGCACAAAGTATGGTAAATGGAATGTATTACAAAAGCCATTGCTTTGGGCTTTTTCTTAAACAAAGGGAATACTTTACAACCGAGGTTCGGGAAAATTCTGCTGTTATCTGACGGACAACGTCCGAGATCTCCATAATGCCAGAGTGGACAATGATTCTGTTTGCCCTGGCCGTTTATGACAAATTGTGGTCGGTCGATCTGGAGGTTTTACCAAAGTTAACGGGGGAAGAGGAATTGATCAGACAAGGATTTGTTACAGTAGATGGCGTCCAGATTAACACTTTTTCCGCTCCATCGCTTAAGGGGAATAAAATAAGGAGTGTGATCCAAAATGAAATGGAAAAATTACCAGATTTCCTTATGTAAGGATAGAAAAGTGAATGTGCAGAGATCAGGCACATGCTATTAAGATACAGTTCAACAATAGCAGCAAACTTAATTTTATGCCAACACTGAGACTTAAATAAATAAATAAGTAAACACATAATAAAAATAAACAAATAAATAAATAAATAAATCTTTCCTAAAAAGGTTTATACAAAAAAGACACTTTAACTTCTACATATATCTATGCTTCCCCCCCCCCTCCCCCCCTTGCCCCTTACCGACCCCCACCCCCTCGACCTGTGCAAAGTTCTTCAACGATAGACAATATTATCTCATCAAAGTGTAACATAGGTATTTTATCGAATGAGTAAGTATTATAACTTATCCCCTCAAAATGATCTAATGTAGTCGCAACTAAATGGAATCACAGTGGTGCACAAGACATTCGGATACGGATGAAGCTCATGTATGTCAAAACTTTCATTGTTGAGGTCTTCGAGGAATTTAGAAGTCTGAGTGATTGTCTCTGGGTAGTCTGAGAAGTCAAAGACATCAAAGTTTTATGGTTCCTGGCGACAGCGTGGAACTTCTTCTTTGCAATAGGGACTAGGACATCAATGAAGATTTAACGATGTTGGCCGTATGGCCGTAGTGAGAGTTAGAAAGTGACTGAACAGAGCGTGAGAAATAACATCTTAATGGGAAAGGAAAGCAAATCTTTAGCAGGTCGATCTGGATTTTCTTCTTCTTGTTCCTCTATCTCTCTATCTCTCTGCCTGTCTGTCCTCTTTTTCTCGTTGTCTCTCTCTCTCTGTCTTTCTTTTTCAGATCTATATAGCGGTAGTCACTGGCATACGTAACAAGGACGTGGGTCAATCTTGTAGAAGAAGCAAAAGGATTTTGCCAATCATTGCTGTACTATTATCTTAATTACACCCTGTTCGTTTTATCCCCTGGTCCGCTAGTCATTATTCAGATTTACGCTTTACGGTGTCAAGTCGTTGACCTCAAGTAAATGGACAGCCTGGGTATAAACTGATGGAAGAAACGAGAGAATAAATGCTCGCTAGAGAGACTGGCTAACCTTATGCCTCATACAATAGGACGTGCGCGTCGAGGGACCATAGCCCACTAGAGCCACAAGAAAATGAAGTTACCGAAGCGAGAAGGAAAGGACACGTGTAAGATGTCGGACAGAGCAAGAAATGATCTCAATCCCCTGAAGACATTCATTCGATTCACATTTTTCTCCCGCAAGTTGGCGAGCTAGGAGTGAGACCATTAAAAGATGGGTCTCGACGGAGCAGTTCTAGCGCTGGATAAATATGGAAATTTGCTGCCAACGTCTGAAAAATTAATTTGTAACTGGAAGCATAAAAACGTCTTTGTGGGAGCTTGGCCAAGCCGCGTGCTCTCAGCGCCCGAAAGTGGCTCAGTCGAGCATGAGTCAAACAAAGGTGTGGCGTAGGAAACTGAGAACAGGTAGGAAATGCTGAAAGCTGTTCACTGGTGCATGGAGGGATTAAACAGTTGACCGACAGCCATAGAATCCATACAAATTGGCTGGTTGGATGTGTGAGAGAAACACAAGGTGACTTCTCAATGAAAATGTCGTCACACTTTTAGACGTCACTGAATGCAAGTGTGGAATTTTATTTATTTTGAGACGGGAAAAGAGGACATTATATATTTGCTGCTGTATATTTTGTTTTTCTGTTGTGTGCGTGTGAGGGACAGAGAGAGCGTGTGAGTGAGCAAAGAGGAGGATAGCAGAGGAAGAGCAGAGATGACAGGGGGATGTTCAAAAGAAGAAAGGAGAACGAAAAAGAGAAAGAACTTTATGTACTGATGAATTTCAGATAGGGAAGCAATCCAAGCAGATTTTTCTTTTTTTTTTTTTTTTTTTCCTTTTCAAATTATTTAACTTTTATTTTCTTCTGTAGAAGCAAACTGAATCTGGTTTTGAGTTCATGCTTTTATTTGTTTGAAAGGAAGACTATGCGTGTTCTCGCTGATCTCTATGGCAAACATTCTAGGCGTGGAGACAAAACAAAGCTGCCGTGGTTTTCACGGATAGTGAGTTACTCATTTGGCTATAGCCTTTCATGATGTGGTGATCGTGGAGTTTTGGGCTGACAGTGCTTTCACTGCTTGCAGTAATATCGTGCTCTTTGTGGTATTGATGCTCTTGCTGTTGTCAAAGCTGATATTCTAGATGCCATGGTTATTATTGTCAATTTCCTGCATAAAATTACTCTCTAACGTTCGAAATTATGAGGAACAATTTTTACCTTGAAGGATTGTTGCGGTGATGAAATGAAAAATAGGTTTAGATCTTAAAGTTGGATTTGTGGAGACAGGATTTTCCAACCACTTCGTAATGCCTTAATTGTCATGATACGAATAATACGATACAATCGCATTTCTATATTTTTTTTTTTTTGTACTTTTTGTTTTTCTACACAGTCCATTGTCTGTTATATTTATTTAGATCTGCATAATTTTTGTGACAGAGAACATTCAGTATATTCACTACAGCTTAGCCAGCGACTTTTTTTCTATCTTGTTACAGTCTCTCTTTTTTTTTATATCTGAGCCTTTCACCCAAGTTTGGAGCCGATTCAATTGTACCAGCTTCCTCGCCCACAAGTGTCGCCGATGTCTGCAGTCCTCAGAGATTACGTGTTCCATTTCTTAGGGCCTTTCTCGGAACCTTTCAGATATCTGTTCCTCTGTTGTTCAAAGGCAGCTTGAGGAGCCTTAACCTTGCCCTTCGCGGCTAACAGAACATGCCATAGAACAAAAGAATTTGGAAAACAAGTTTCAAAGGAGTCTGTGTGGTCCCAGATCATAGACAACAAAAGAGTGAAGCGCAGCCTTACAGAAAACATAATGCTTTTCTAATAACGTCACCTTGGCAGTGAAGTGTAGTCAATCACTTGGAGGGGGACGCTCGCCCTAGAAAATGGTAGGAAAATAAGAAATCTGGTCGACACAATGCACCCACGTGCAAGCCTTAGATGTGCGTGTGCATGCCAGAAGGTCGCGCTTTCTGTGCCAGTAAATTAATCGTAACCGTGAGTTGTCTGGCACGTGTAGGGCTAAGACGGTGAGCAGTGGGTGTCTGAGGGCACAAGTCACGCTTGAGCTCTCGTGGAAAAGCTGAGAAGTGGGAAAGTGCCACCGACATGACGCTGGTGAGCAGTCAAGTTCACCCATGTTATACAGCCATTTATGCCATCGTTCTTGGCATTGGCCCTTTCAGATCTTCAGTGCTGTCGTTTAACACAGAACTGAAATCTGTGGCAAACATTATCATATGTTGGACTTTTATTTGTCTGCGTTTTTATCACCAAACAACTCACTTGTAGTACATGCAAATGAAAAGCTAGCACTGGGCCTTTGTGCTTTATGTGATTGGAAGCGCTTCCACTATCTTTGTAATTCTTGCTTTTGGCACCGCTAATGCCCCTATCCATGCTTCATTTTTACCCAGTTTTCTTCCTTTTCCTGTTGCTTTAATTTGGTTTACTCTCTCTATTTATTCCAGCTGATTCTGTTTTTTTTTTTCCTTCCATCCACAGAATAATTCATTTCTTTTTAGATGCTCTTCCTCCATGAATTAAAGTTAGCCCACTTGGTCCATCCTCGTCCATACTGTCGGTAATTCGTGGTTCGCTTCATATCTTCACTGATTTGTCTACCTCATAGTCTGTATCTCTCCGATAAAGCAAACTGTCCACTCTTTCTCTAAAGGCAGTATTTCTTCCCCGATCCCCTTCTCTCCTTCCCTCGCCTCTCTCTCTCTCTCTCTAAAGACCTTGTTTCTTTTTTGTTCAGTAGAAAATTTCTTACCCGATCTCAGAGTTTCTCACTGTGTCAAAAGGATGCTCTGACTCGTGGTAAAGATCATTTACCCACAGACAATTAGCTCAGGCAGATCACGTGTGTTTGAAGTTGCACCAATTACCGCCAACTGAGGACGCGTGTGTCTGCTCCCGGCGCGCTCACCTTGACAAAATGGTCCGCCCGACAGAAGCTGGCGGATCCACCCGCATCGGATGGTTGAATGCCGGCACGTGTCTTCCGCCGCGTCTTTCCTAGTGCCCCAAGCAGGGACGGCATGGTCAATTTGGGAAGATGGGTCATCATTGTGCCAAAATTGCAATGACTCCGTTTATGAGGAGAAATGTAGGATATAATACAGGGAAAGAGTTGATTTATTTCTCTCCTGCCCTATAGAACTGCTCTCATTACAAGCCATACCCCCCCCCCAACCCCCTCCCCCCACCCCCTGTCTCCCTCTTTGTCTCTCCCTTATACTTGCACTTGCATGGTTCATCGTTATCCCCTGTCCCCCAGTCTACGTCCGGTCCAAACTTTGGGATGTGGGTAAGAACACAAAAACAACCCGTATTTGCTTGAATGGGCAGAGATGGCATTCAAGATAATGTGACTTATGGTTGACCAATGTTTTATGTAGCTTTAATCGTAGCGCTACCGAATTATTGGAAGAATGTGAAGCTGAACCATCATCCTTCAGTAGAAGTTCATCAAATTTAGAAATATTTACTCAGAAATATGGTCCCACCTTACAAAAGATTCATTCATAAATTTCAAGCGTTGTAATTCATTTCTATAGATTTTTTTTGTACATTTGTTTGTTTCTGTAGTTGTGCCCGATGCTGTAGTTGTTGTTGTTGTTGTTGTTGTTGTTGTCTTTCAGATGAGTAAATGAAAAGATAATTCCCAGTTATAATACTTAAAAGACCGAAGATGTACAGAAAGAAAAAGAAAAGAAAAATTGAAATGATGCAGGGGATAGAAGGGGACATAGGATAAAAATAAGAGAAAAAGGAATAATTATCAGTATCCAGCGAGAGCACTGTGTTGTCGTACAGTCCAAGCTGAGCCTGGGTAGAACACCAGCTAAGTTGAACCTTATGATCACGGTGGGGAGGAAAGCCATCCGCTCCCCTGGCGACTCGTCGGCCAGGACTGGTTGTGACCCCCAGGGCAGGTCCGTTAATTGTATACATGTACATGGGCGAGGGCAGATTGTCCGCAAGACCCGATGAATACTGCCTAAGGGGAAAAGTAAGTCCATGAATCCTGCATGTAATATCTAATTGTCCTTTATTTTCTTATCCCCTGAGCCTGCAGGGACAAAACATGCCAAGACATGGTTCGGACAGGAACCATCCCATAAAGCCCAACAATTTGCTGGGGTTAGCTGAAAGTGAATTTATTGTGTACCTGTGCCATGGCGGTGAGGAAGAAAGCCATTCTCCATCCATGGCCCCCCTTGTGGACAGGTAATGTCATACAATTTCTTCAAACTAATAATTTATTGCTTGGCTCTTTCTGTTCATGCTCTTATCTAGGGGATGGCGGACTATTACAAAACAGTAAACATGACTTTAATAAAGGCCTTGAGCCTACTTTTTACATCTGCTAATTTTCATGATGCTCCCCAGGAACATGTAGGATGTGGCATTTTCTGCAGATCCACACTTGATAAGTTGTTGAGGCCCGACATGTTTGCACGGCTGACAGAGTCCCCTTTGGCTGAAAGGCCTAACAAGAAGACAGGCAGACAGTGGAAAGGGAGACGAAAAGAGCAAGACAATAAATAAGTGATAATGCGATGTTAATAACACGAAACAGAAAGGGGGTGATGAACATGGCAGGGACAATGATTAAAAATAGAAAAGGAAAGAAAGATTATCAAGAGGAACAATACTAGGAGGAAGAACAGAGAAAGAGGAGAATATAACAAGCACCTATATGCAAAAATAAACAAGTCTCATCGGGGGAAAATATTTTAAAACTGGGTTACTTGGATTTGATAAGGATAAAGGCTATCATAGCTTTCGACATCTCAATTGTAGCCTGGGTAGAGATGAAAGACAGGACCGGAATGGGTAGCACTTGATCTAAAATGGGCCTTATGTCAGAGGAATCGGAGGAAAAGACTAGACGTCCGCGATCTTGATTGAAGTCACGGGATGGGCGGGGCCAATGAATGCCATTCAAAGGGCAGAGAAAAAGCGAGATGATCTAAAACGGTAATTATTTCTCCTTCTTCCCAGTCTTGTTATTACGTCGTTTCAAGGGGAGTGGCTCGGGCATTATCTCGATAGCTCAGATTTATTTTGTTCATCTTTTTGTGTTTCTCTGTTTCTCCCTTCATCTCTGCCTTGCGTTTTCTCTGTTTCATTCTCTCAGTCCCTCTCTTTCTCTACCACTTTCGTTCTCCCTGTTTGTCTCTGTTTCCTTTCCTTCTTATGGATAAATAAAGTATTCGTCAAATCTCTGCTTTGTTCAGCATAGTCTCCTTCCTTCCCTTTCTCTCGTTCTCCTTCCCCTCAAACTCGTTCTCTCTCTCTCTCTCTCTCTCTTTCTCTCTTTCTCTAATAGAAGCATCCTTCTAAAAAATGTTATGATAGGAAGGTCCTCAAGGGCTCACTCCCCCCCCCCCCCAACCCCATGCGTTTGATGTTAGTGACACTAGATGATGGTGTCAGGGCCACTGGTGACGTTGCCGATAGAGTTAATGATGTTTTTCTTTCTGGTGCTTTTTTTATATTCACCATGTCGCCGCTGTGGCTGCCTCATCACAGAAGATGAGACCATGTCATGATACTTCTTCAATGCTCATTTGATGGTGAAATGCCCCGTCCCCTTCCCTGCATACATCAACTTCTTCCAAACTCCACCTCCTAAATCTGCGTGCCCTCCTGTCTTCAGAGTAAATCAAGTGATCAGTTTCTCGTGGCGTCTATCACGGAGACTGCCCGGGTGCAGGATGAAGGCTATAATTTTGCCCGTCATTACCCCGAGTCCTGCACTGGAACCCCCTTACCCCTCTCCGGGCCCTGCCTGTGATTACCCGCCATAGCGAAGGGCAAACTCAGGGCTCCCCGTGCCGGGGTTAATAGAATAAATTGCCCTGATGACGGCATCCGCATTGTCTCTGCGTCCACACTGTCATTACACGAAATCGCGGCTATTTGTCTTAACCCTCTGCACTCTAAAAACAGCTTTTGAGAGCCTCAGCTTTTGTTTCTCCCCCCAAAACTGTATCCAACTTTCAATGATCTAGTCCTTTCCTTTCCCGGATCCATCAGCCATTCTGGGGAATTGCATGATTCATTGAAAAGAAGGGGGAAAAAATTCCACGGCTGCTATATAACTGACATTAAACAGTTCCTGGTCGAAGACGTATTTAAGTCCTGCGCTGCCTGACCCTTTCAATAAATATCTATCATTAAGCTCATGAAGGTTTAAGATAATGTATTTGTAAGAAGTTTTCTTGTTGTTATTGTTGTTGTTGTTGTTGTTGTGGTGGTGGTGGTGGTGGTGGTTGTGGTGATTGTTGTTTTAAATTTTCTAAATTTTTTTTATAATTCTAAAGAGGATTCAATTAAGCAGAAAAATATGTATCTACTGAAAAGAAAATTTTAGAGATTAATTTTGGATAGCCGTCTGCCATCATGTTATTTCCCTTTGTTTTCAACAATATTATTACTTTTCTTCAACTATGAAGACAGATAATGTCACGAGGAAACAAAATGAACTGAAATACAAAATATCTTGTAAAGGGGGAAGGGGGGGGGGGGTTCACCGATTGAGAAAAAGAAAAAACAAGTAGATATTCTGAGCCAGTTGCGGTGTAAAAGCAAATGAGAATGTGTGGCAAAATTTATATTTTAATTCCGAAGGGAAACAAAAAAGAGTGACAGTCATGCCGTTTGATAGTTCTCCTTCCTTATTTTTTACTTCTTTCTTTGTTTTGTTTCTAGAGTTGATTTCTTGTATTGCAATGTTCACCTTTTTCTCTAATTTCACTTTCTCTGTCTTTCTCCCCTTCTCCCCCTCCCCCTTCTCTCTCTCCTTTCTCCTCTTGTCCTTCCTCTTTTTCTCTCCCATTCCTTCCGTCATAAGTTCATTCCTCCTCTCTGGTACCTTTTATAATATAATTGGTTTACGATGCCGCAGAATTAATGACAAGATCCAGACATAGCTTTTCTTGACCTTATGACACCAGCACAAGAATATATACATGTATAATATACTTACATTAACTAAGCAATGCAAGGACATTACGAACAACGCTTGCTGCTTGAGTTTGTGGCAAACATTTTATAACAGTCTATATATTTGTGATCACATGTTTTTCTACCTAAACACCACTAAAACTTTGGAGTCTCAGCTGAAAACACACCTGTCATTTACATCATCATTAATAATCAGTAGGACATACACAACACACAAAAAATCTTTTTTCTTTTTTTTAGTTGTTTGCCCATGCCATCACCACCATCATCACCACCACCATTACCATCACTATCACCACCATCACCATTTTCATCGTTTTGTAGAAATGTCTTGAACTACAATACCCAGACTGTCAACAGGCAATACAGCAAAACAAACAAATAACAAACATTAAAATTTATAAATTAAATATGGCTGCAAGTGCTAGAGCGCAAAACGTTCGAGCCTGTTAAGTTTTTCGTCAGAGCAAACAATGAACAGTAAAGTACAAAAAAAAAAAAAAAAAAGATTGCAAACAGCTCATAAATTAAATCAAGTTAACATAGATAAAGCTCAACAATATCCTCATCTGACGCAAAACAATAGCTTGAAAAAATTTACAGTTTTGCATCCAGATTGATGTGATCGTCATAATCATTCATCCATTTAACGCCTTCATTCATAAACGCCTTGACTACACCAAAATGTCTTGAATTTTAGGACAGATTGTCATGAAGCCATATTTCTGTGATTGTCATTTGCTGCACAGCATTAATGGCAAAGAATTTAGACTTGCAAATCACCAGTGCTGGATGTTGTTATATTAAGTTTGTGATTACCTGTGGAAACACAAAACTGCGACCTCCAAGCGAACGCGTGCATGTCCGAATTGTGAATTGTTGACTATGATCTCCACGTTTTACGCTGTGCTCTGTTGAGAGTGCGGACACGTGAGAAATATTTAAACGCGTCCTTAGATTAGTGTTTGACAACAAAATAAGGTTTAAAAATTGTCCAATAAAGAATTGTGGTGAAAAGAAAGAGAAGTCGTGTATTGAAGCTACTATTTTCTTTTTCTTTGCTGCAACGTTTTCTTTGTGCTGCCCCGACGATAAATAACATCACTTTCAATTATTTAATTTATAGAATTGCATAGATATTTTGTTTGTTTGTTTTAACTTTATTTACAAATTTATTTTTTATTTTATTTTTAATGTATTGAGTTAACCGATTCTAGATTTTAATGTGTGTGTGTGAGGGGGAGGGGGGAGGTGAGGAGAGGAGGGGTGCAGCGCGTCATGAAAATATAGTTTGCTAAAAAAAAAATGTCATCGTGGGTTTTTGTTTTCTCTTAAAAGTTCTGCCTTTTCTGAACATAAAAATGGTATTTAAAAGTGAATATGTCCATTCTAACGTTTGACCTACGATCATTCAATGGATGCCCCAGCCTACTGTCAACCAGGATTTGCTACAGGCAGTAATAGATCATCACTATTTGATTATATACATAAAACATTTGAGTATGGCCTCTTCTAGCAATATCTTAAGTACCAGTAGCAGGGATGGACATTGGATGACCACTCCGAGGCGAACAAAACAAAAACAACTCACGATTACGCAGATTATCAGTGAAAGCTTTCACCAAGCGCTCTAAAATGAACTTCCATGTCGTACAAATTAATAGTAACATTTTCTTTGCTGCTTCAAAGCACAATTGTGGACTGTATACCATATGTTGTGGACTATATGCAAAATTCAAGAAAGAATATGAACAGACAGCCAAGAAAAGGCAACAACAGACACAGAAGTCATGGAGAAAGGGCTAGTATGTGAAAAAAGCCGCTTGAAGGCTAAAACCCGAATAAAAACTCGCCATGTCAAATATTAGAAAAAAGAAAAAAAAATCTTTAAACGTGTTTTTCTTGAAACCCGATTTTTGGCACTATTCTGCTGTCTACATTTTTATTTTTGGGCCAAATTTCACGTACATCATTTTTACTTCAAAATAAACAAATATACATATGCGCGGTTTATTTGGTTTGTAAGTTCTAACGAAGTTTTTATTAAGAAAAAAAACGGCGAAACTTGAAATTTTCAGTACATGGCATTTTTCAAAATTTCTGGAAAATTTTCTTTTTGCCAATGAAGAGCTGAAAATATACAATCTTTTAGATATTATGCCAGACAATACGTTAACAAAGTTTCATTGTGTGCCATTGATATTTAACAGATGAAATAGATTTCAAATATAGCCATTTTCAAAATGCCAAAATCCAAGATGACGATTTTGTTTTCACTTTTCCTCTAATTTCAGCACGCCGAGTTCGATGGAAAAGATTAAAATACTTTATCTGTTATAACAAAAAAAATCACATCCAGGATGCTCCCCTCTCCCCCTCCATCCCAATCCCGACCCCTTCTCCCTTAAGGACATTTGTATGAAATGGCGAAGACGGTGATGATAATGATAGCCAGTTTTTCAGAGGAAGAAACAAACATTAAAATATTTTTTATCCCCTGTATTTTCAGCTACTTGAGCTTATTTAAAAACGCACACATGTTGTTAGTTATGTTGATGTATTGAGTTAGTTGATGGTTGATACTCTTTGTCTTGAACTTCTAGATATTTTTATAACATAATGATGGGGGAGGAGGAAAAACAAACAGGTTCGAATAGCTAGCTCATCAAAGAGCTTTTTTTTTTCTTTTTTTTTTTTTTTTGACATTTTTTCTAGATATTTCATTTTGAATATTTTAAATATTTTAATATTTATTGTTTTCTTTTTTAGTTCGGTATTTCTTTGCATTAATAGTCTGAAAAAAAAATTACCCGTTTTGCAGTCTGTCTTGATATTCAATTTGTCTTACTCTGATAATGAAATATGAAATAGGAACAAAAAAATTCGAAAGGCCAAAATATGTCATCTGGTTTCTCTTCAATACAATGTTCTTATGTTTAAATGTGAAAAAAAAAATTATCACTTTCATTATTTGTCGTTATTGTTACTATATGCTTGTGCAAAAAGTTATATTGCGCTACGGACATCATATCTTCAAAAGAAAGTGGAGAGATGCTCAATGCAATATGGGTGATGAGTTCATATCAAACCTGCTGATTTACCAAGATTTCTATTCATTGTATGAACGCCGTGATAACTAACGATCTAGGGTTCAACTTCAATCCTTTTTACATTTTTTTCTCCATTTACTCTGCTATTTTCTGACATACTAGAAATCCCTTCTCTGTTTGTTATGTAATGATAATGGAACAGTTAGTCAAGTGCATAATTTCCTTATCGTAAGCCTCAGACTTTGGTTCCTATTTATTCACATTCTCTCTCTCTCTCTTTCTCTCTCTCTCTCTCTCTTGCTCTCTCCCCATCTCTCTTTTAATTCTTTTGTTCTGTTTAATTAAACGTTTTGCCATCTACACAGATTTTACAATCATTACTTTAGCCCAAGATGATATTATTGACACTGATAATGAAAATGCGAAAACAAATAAGGCTTTTTTTTTTTCGATTTTTAATTCGCGCCCTTCTCTTTCTTCTTGGTGTCATTTTTATTTGTCAGTGCCCTGGAATATTAGTGAGGGGTCAGGGAGGGGAAAAAAAAAACAATACCAGGACAGGAAAATAATGACTGAGCAACGACAATGACATGCTTTAAAAGGTTACTCAAATGTAGTGGGAGTGGGGGAGACATAGCTGTCCAAGATTCACCTGCATAACTATCTGTCATGTTAGCTAACCAATAAATGTGGGAAAACAAAACCTTTTTTTCGAAGAATGAAGTAAAATTTTATCTTTCTTTGCTACAGTTATGGCAACCATGGACGGCAAGATGATATGGGAGAGGAAATGCAAATGTCCATTATTCAATTCTTTGATCTTTTTTTTTCTTTCTTTCTTTTGTCCGAGACGATTTGGGAGAGGGGCGGGGCGCTCGTCTTGCTTGTTTTGTTTTGTCGCATTATCTGCTAAGCCAGCATCCGTCAAATGTGAGTAGGGCAATGTGTACAGAAGGGCGGATGTTAAATAGTCACTAATTCTCCTTTAAACATGCGCACATTCAACATTTTGGGTTACTTTTCTAGTTGTAATGGACGGGCCCTAACTGCTTGTGCAATCCATCGATCTTGCAGATAAAACTGTTGACTTTTCCTGGCAATGATTGCTGTTTCACTCCAAACTTGTTAATGCTCTAGTTCTGCCTTTTGAACTTTCTCACTTTTCACTATAGTTATAGCTAACGTTCCCTCACTCTTTTCATGTATCTAGTCCTCTTTTTAGTATCTCATTTTTCTGTCTCATTCTTCTCCCTCTCTCCCTCCCTCACCATCTCTCTCTCTCTCTCTGTCTCTCTCTCATCCTCCCTATCCCCCTTTCTCTTTTCTTTGTAATCAATCACAGCACTGGAAACTAAAAAACATCATCCATATTGAAGTTCTCAATGACACATGCCCTGGAGAACAAAAGTAAAGTGCTATCTTTCTCTGCTTTGAAATTTTAGCATTAAGAGTTACCATTAAGATATACACACATCTGCACTCTAATTGAAGATTGACTTTGTAGCCTATCATTTACAGAGCGGAATTTTCCATTTATTACTATGGAAGACAGCCACTTGCCTCCACCAACCATCATCCCGAAGTAGCTCAAAGTCATTCACTCATAGTCGTGTCAAAGATAATGACAATGCTGATATCTCTTACATTCACCTAAGCAAACTCTTGCTTTCGACTGTTTTCAAAAACTCATGTCACTGGCATCGCATTTCTATCTGTTCCCTGACATATTCCATCGTCTCCACTTCGGAAATCAGCTTCCCGTCTTGAAGTTCTGCCTCTGACCCGCCCCTTGCCTCTTCCGCCATTTCACTTCCGGTTCCGATAAGTGCCCGGATATAAAACATGGCCGGAAATGGAATATAAAGTTCCTGAATAGTACGGTGACTCTCTCTCTCTCTCTCAACCGGTTCAGCTTTACTTTGAGATCTCTTGTATTTGCGTCTTCCGTCAGGAATTAATACAATTTACTCATGGCAGTGATTTTCAACAGATGGGTCACAGACATTCACTGTCGGCATGATTTGTGTGAAGAGTGAGACACTTGTAGTTCTAATGCTAAAGCATGTCTTATCTATCCCTTCACTGAGAAAATGGACGGTAGCGAAGTGTATGTTTGAGGTAGGAAGGAGAGGGAGAGAGGAAGGTGTCTCGATACACTGCATTGTAAATGAGGAATGGAGAGAGACATAACTGTCAAATAATTAACTGTGAAAGGCGACTGAATTTTAACTAGACCGTGGTTTTTAGATTGTCAGACTGTGAACAGTAAAGAAGCTCTTTCACGTAGAATTAACTTGTGAAGGCAACAGCTTGTGCGTGTCCAAGAGACTTGCAAATGTTCAAGATGAGTTCAAGCTAAAAATAAATCTGATTTTTAATCAAAATTTTATATAATTGGCAAAAAGGCCATCACAGTTTCATTACTAGTATACTCAACACGACACAACGATTCTCTATACATCTTTGATTTATGTTGTGTGTAGACTACTAAGTCGTATGCTCGAAAAACAAAGCAAGACCGATGCCATGTTGCACACTTATCAATGGCCAGGGATTCAAATAAACAGGATCTACGATGAAAGAATCCAACCTGGCTCAAAGGTTGAAGACTGCTGGCTCCAGGAAAGGTGGAGAATCCGCTCCATCTTCGAGCAAGCATTTTCCTGGGCGTCTGCCGTGACAGACCAGTAGGATCACATGACAGCACGCAGGGAGATGCCAGGCCCTTGATGTCCGCCATCAAGTAAGGACAGACGATCGCCTTCTTCCTCTTCCTTCTAACGATCGGTAACCGCTATCACAGCTGAATCTGGGACACTCCGTCAGCTCTTTGTTTACCTCAACTTAATCGGCCATTTTCTCTCACTTCCGTTTGTTAAAAGAAAGAAAATTTAGAACGAGATCGGGGCAGAACAAACTTTGATTTTGATTTTGAAGAGGGTAAAAAAGAGAGGAAAACAAAACCAATGAAAGTTTGATTAAGGGCCTTTGTGAATTTGCAGGAAATCAGTTTGGATGCATGTTTGGATATTTTTGTCAGATGTCTTTAACTATTCCAGTGAAAAGTTTAGTTACAGAATAGAGGGTAGTGAAAAGCATGTCTTCATAGATTTTTAGAAAAGAATTTTTGTTTTTATTTTCGTCCAACTTTCAGAGGAAATAAACAGCTGAACAAGTCATTAACTTGTGTTAAGCCATTTCTAATTCACTTATTCATGACTCACTTAACTCATGACTTCATTCCACTCTTGTTCGGTTTTGTTTCCTTGGATACTTTGGATATTTCCTTCGATCGCTTCTAATTAAATATAAAAAACTTTTCATTTTTCCCTTTAAAAGAAAAAAAATATACATATACTGCAAATTTGTTACAGAGAAACACCTATTGAAGTGTTTGAGATCAATAGCAATGTCTCTGAATGGTGAAGCCACAGTATGAATTAATGCCTTCGAAAGATGGGCCACACGGAGAAACCAGAATAGCCACCATGGAAGTGGAACATCTTAAGATGAGCTCTGTTGATCTTACTGTCAATCTGTAGTTTAGAGAAATGTGTGGAAGAGTTCTCTACAACAATCTCTACCACTGCTGCCACTGACTGTTTAGTTAATCATGTCAGAACTGTTTCTGCGTCCCTGTATTTCTTAATAACTAAGAGCAACTCAAGAAATCATAACTATAGATCTATTTTCGTTTTTTGTTAAGCCATCGCTCAAGTCGACTTTCGGAGAGCTTTGTGTCGAAAGCAGCAAATCGTTGTGTCCATAAATCAATTCCGGTCAGGTAATCGATAAATGAAACTGACCTCGACTCTCAAGCAAATGTTTTACGCTAGCTTCAGGATATCGAAAATTCAACTGAATCTAGAATCTTCAACGATCTGATGGCAGGTAACAGTGAAGAGTTTAAATAAAAGGAGGCACAGTATTATCCCACTTGTGGTCCTTTCATCAAAGTTCTTTGTTTATCCCCGAGTTCTTTGTCTATCTCTATCTTCTGGATTTCCATTTCCATAGCTGTTCCTCTGTACGTTCTGTTGCGCTCATCGTCTGTTGCCTTCCAGTTACTCCCCCCCCCCCCCCACCAATCCCATCACCATCAGCCACAGCTACTCTCTTTCTCCAATCTCTTCTTTATCGTTCTCTGCCCCCCTCTCCCAGATTTGTTCCTTGTGTCTTTTAGTGTTTTAGTTGCTTACCGGTTTACAGTCTATGTCTTAAAATTCAAGGCATTGGTATAAAATGATACTGATGATGATGGTAAAAGATGCTGCTGATGATGATGATGAAAATACCATCCCTTCATGACCTTTCAGTTATTGCTCTTTCTACTGTTGTTGTAGTAGTCGTGATGGTCATTGTCGCTGCTTCAATTTCTCATGGTTTTGTTGTGTAATTTAATCGTGTTTCAGCCATGCCCATGGAAGGCCAGAAAACCGGTACAGTTTCATCTTTCTGATCGATTTTTTACAGGCTGACACTAACAATCATAGTGATTCTCTCTCTCCTATAGCACTATTGGCCAATGCATACTGATGACGGTAGTTTGGAGGTTGAGGAAAGGAATGATATGATGGTGAATGGTCTAAACGATAATGTTGATGAGAGACATTGGATGAGTATTGGTTGAACAAATCTGTGATCTACAAGCCGCTTAAAAGAAAAAAAAAAATCTCGCGAAATCTCGATGTCGGCCTCCGATTATGCACGGCGGAAAAGAAATATCAATTTAACCAGCCACACCAGGACAATATCAGATCACGCCCACGCTTCCATGCACTGCGCTAGGACCACAAGAAGCAAGGCAGGGATATACCTTACCGAGGATATCCTCGAACTATTCAAAGCACAGGAGGAGGTAGTCTTCGATCTCTATAGCGGATGTCGGCCATCGGCGCCATAGAGATGTCGGATATTGTCAATGTGCGCAAACCAAAAACGTCTCGGTGAGCAGCGAATGGGCCAGAAGTCTGTCCCAGCGGGATACAGAGGAGAAAACATCGTCAGTATGTCAGGCCAGAGCTTCCAGTCTTCGGTACAACCCCCATAAGTTTCTATAGAACTTGGTTATATCACATAGGGTGAAGGTGGAAAAAAGAAAAAAAAAAAAAAAAACTACTTGATCAATCGATGTGTTAATGAAATAGAACAAACTCGGCGTTAACTTTCCTAATCGTGATTTATATTTTTTTTCACCGTTTCTCTCTCTCTTTCTCTCTCTCTCTCTCTCTCTCTCTCTCTCTGTGTGTGTGTGTGTGTGTGTGTGTGTGTGTGTCGCTTTTCTCTTTCTCTCTCTCTGTCTCTCTCTCCGCATCTCTCTTTGTCTTTCTGTGCGTGTCTTTATCTGTCTCCTGCTTCTCTCTTTGTCAGCCTGCCCCCCTCTTTCTCTTCCCTCCCCCTCCCTTTTCTCTCTCTCTTTCTTTCTTTCTTTTTTGCTCCACGCATTTCTTTTTTTTTTTTATAGTCTGAGTTGGAAAAGCGAGTCAGGTCAGAGGAAGGAATGAAATCCACCAGAGAAAGGTGACAGAAGCGGAGAGAAGATGAAATATATATACAGATAGTGAATGACATGTGGAAAATATTAAAACAACAGAGACACGGACATGTTACAGGTGGGAAACCGATGGAAGAGGTGACGGAGGGCTTTAAGGGAATTGGAAAGAACAAACGGATGCACAGGAAAGGATAGAAGTAGAGATCGGGACCAAGAGATGGAGGTAGGAAAAGATAGCTTAGCAAAGAAAGAGTTGAGAGAATGGGAGAGGAACGAGAAGGAATAGAGGAGGCAAGAAGAGTGAGTCTCAAATACTATAAAACAACTGAAAAAATAAAAACTTTCTACTGACATTTTACAGATCAAGAAATGTCTGTTTTTACTATGCACAACTATAAGCAGTCATTATCGTATTTTACCAGTTTTCTCTATATTAGTTGAGAGAGTGCAAAAAGACTTTTCATAAAAGTAATTGCACGTTTTAGTTTTCTCCATCCTTTCAACAAGATGTTTCGTTTCAAATAAAAGGTGAAAAGAAACAAAGTCTGGGTCAAAATCTTTTGCTTCAGTTTTTCAAACAATTGAGTAAACATTGTCGGGCACCTTTCCGGGATTTTCCCTTCATGTATGCCAGGACCATCAGTTTTCCATTAAATCCAAATTGGCATATGACGTGAACACATTATCCTATCACTCTTTTTTTTTTCCCAGACAATGTTATAGATTCTTTGTCTCGCCCTTAAATCAAATGATATCAAAGAAATCTGGATTCCTGTCTCATATAGGTGAGACGGAGACGCTGGAGCGGTGGGATTGAATGACAATTATATCGTGTTTCCCTGACTCAAACGGTGGCGTAAGTGGCCAAGCGTGCTATGCAGCTTTTCTGGCTAAATGGTGTAGCCTTATTATTTTGGGGTTAGGCTGGCTGTTTGAGTGATTACTAAGTTGGTCTACGAACTGATAAGTTGTTTGGCTGGTTGGTGACTTGGTTGGTCGATAATCAGGTTAGTAATGAACCGATTAATTGGTGGCATATCAATTGACAGTCAGTTGTCTGTCACTTGGTTGGTGGGTTCTTCGTGATGGATTGGTCGAATTGTGTAAAGTCCTTTGCGTGAGCCACCATGCTGTCATTAGTATTATTATTACAATAGCTACTATTATCAATATTATTATAATTACCATTATTGTTGTTGTGGCAAGTTTTTAAAATAAGAATGAGAATTTTCATTTGCAAAGCATGATTTATGAATATACTATTGACACTAGATAGCACAATTCAGGGTTATCATACTCTGTAGACATATCCTCAGAATTCATTGCACAATGCATATTTGTAAAGCCGACTAACGATAGGGAATTACTAAGTGGAATGTTTCACTTAGTCCACTTTGGAGAAGAAAGATTAGAGTAAGTGCCACTCTGGAGAATGCAAAGATTCTCCGACACTTGATGAGACTAGGAAAAACGTATTGTCTTGTATCTCTTTCAAAACTGATGACTAAGATCTATTACATTTCTGTTCTGCCATTGTCAAAACCTATTAACTTTCGACTTACGCCACTTATTCAAGATGAGCCGTGTGTAAAAGAAGCAGGCGAATCATGTCTGTTGTAAGGAAAACCAAGCCACTTCAATCGGTGGATTGCACAGCAATTATTTGATAAGTGATTTATGGTGTCACGTCTTTCAATTTAATTACAAGGAACACTGCAATCTATCGATCAGCTGTTGCTGCCCTTGGTGCTGTGCTGCTACTGCTGCTGTTGTTGATGTTGTTGTTGTTTTCCCCATTGACAATCATGTTGCATTTCGCGAGAAAAACCCGAGCTTAAAAGAAATCCACTGGGCCGCAGCAAAGGTGAGCGAAGTAATAAAACACGACAATAATGGGAAAAAATAGAATAGGAACAATTAATTCGCTTGTCAATAATTGCATTAATTATGAGGATAGTTCCTTCTGTACCTTTCGTCGTCCGTTTGTTTTTGCCATTTTTACCCTTATTTCATCACAACTGGACTTTTTGCATTAAGATTTATGATTTTGGGCCAAAAGCTGCGACAAAGGACGTGCAGAGACTGAGATTTGCAAAGAGGAAGACCGCATGGAGGAAGCCTAGGACAAAAACAAAGGCAATCGTTGTAATCTCGTTCTGAACAGGTTTGACTGTAGAAGCGGCCGCACAGGTGGACATGGAAAATCTCTCATCTTGTGAAAATCTAAAGCACCAGATTTTTGCCCGGCGCCTCCGCTGACCTCTCTGGGCAGCCTGCCTCTCAGTACACCGTCTAGTATGTTCGGAAGCTTGTGGCTATGGCCATGAGCACGCATGTATGACCTTGTGTGTGTTCGATTAAGTGTGTCGCTCTTCTTTTTTTTTTTTTTTCTCAGAATCTCTTTCAAAGAAAAATAATCTTTTACCATTTATTCTCCTTACAGTGAAATGCACTTGTATTTAGTGGGATTTGATGGGGTTTTTTTTTTTTTTTTTTCATTTAGCCAATATTACCGACAGTAGTTGTCATGCAAGTGGCATTTTATTTAATTATCCATTCTCTGACATTGTTATTTCCTATCCATTGTCAGTATCAATGTTACATAAGCCGCTTTATATTATCAGCAATCTTTCATTGTAGCAAGTTATAAACTGAATTTAATATGTTTGGTGAAGCAACTTACATCATAATATTCTTTATTTTATAGACAGTAGCATGGTACAGCAAGCTTACTAGTAGACAGTCCATTTCATAATGATCTTTTATTGTCTCTTTTGCTATGAAGGTGAAAAAACAACGCCGTTCAAACTTTTGATCTACGGCGAGTTATTCAAGCAACTGATAGAGTGGAGATGTGAGGTACTAGGGAGTGTGGAGGACAGGGGAGGATAGAAGTGGAGATTAGAACCAAGAGATGGACGGGAAGAAACAAGAGAAAAACGCATCAAAGAGAGAGTTGAAAGAAACGGAGATATGTTATTCTAGCATAAGGACTGGATTGTCTATCATGATCTGCACTATTGTGTTGTTCCTTTCAATGTTTTTTGTCATTTGTAGTTTTTTTTTATGTTTTGTTTGTTTGTTTGTTTCTTTCTTTCTTTCTTTCTTTCTTTCGTTCTTTCTTAATTGCTGCTTTGTCCTACTCTCTTCCTTCATCTTCTAACTATTTTTGTTGTAGTCATCGTTTTCGATATCCATCCTCTCCTTATAATGTCGTGTAAGTGCTGTTGTTGCTTCGTCCGGTGATACTTATTATCTTATTGCTATTTTATGTTACTGTGATTGATTGCGGAGTCGTTCTTCTTCGTCCTATAACTGTGTCGTTATTTTTGTTCTTTTGCATTTTCTGGCGGTAAATGTTGTGTTGTTTGTTGCTATAGTCTTCTTCTTATAACATAGAAGTTGAGTTGTTGTTTTGGTAGTGTTGTTGGTGTTGTAGTTATTGTGGCCAAGGTAGAACGAAAACATGTAAAGAAGAGACTAAAGCCTGAGACATAATCATATGACCAGAAGAAGACAGAGACACGGGAAACAGATAGGAAAAGAGAGAGATCAACAAAATATGGAAGATTTCCGTCAGCAGAAAACGCTACAAACGAAGTTCATTTATATAATGCCCATGGCAAACGAAAATGATGTTTCGGAGCTCATGAAAATATTCTTTACAAAATAATAATAATAATAATAAAAACATCATTGTGTATTATACCCTAACCATGTTTTTAAATAGCTTATACTTTTTATTTATTTATTTTTTATAAAGTACTATCGAAACATACAGAGATTATGAGACGAAAACACAAAAAAGAAAGAGAATCTCCGAAAGGACCAACTCGCTACTATCTAAGTCATGCATATAAATCAGCTATAAATTTTCTATAAGATCTTAAAGTTCAGCCAATATTTAATAAATATCTGAAACTGTCGATAAAAGCTTGAACAAATTTATCTGGGGCAAGTGCATGCTTTGTTAGTTTTCTGTTATCTATCAGGGTCAAGTAGATATTTTCAGGTACCGATCTAGTTTCAAAGTAATTTTAATAACGAACCTATTTTCACGGTAATCCACAGTGTTTATCGCTGCCATCAGATGCAAGCAGAAATGCCAAAGATAATGCTGAGATTTTAAGACTGCGTAAAAATGAAATCCCAGAAGACATGAACTATCAAACATTCCATATTTTGTAGACAGACATCTCTGCTTTAATAAACATTAGGATACCCGGGAGACTTCGTGCTATTTAGTGGAGTTTTCTTTGACTTCTGCACAAGATAATGATGCAGATCAATACCTTTATTTGTCAGAAGAAATGCATTTTTTTTTTCTTTTCTGTCTTCTGCTTTTCTGTCTCTTTCTTTGAATTCAACGAACCAGTAGCGCAAGCGAGCTCTCCAAAACCGTGCTGTTTTACAACGATCGGTCGTTAACTTGTGAGATCAAAGGACGCAGAATTTTATGCTCCGGACAAAAGCTAAGATCCAAAATCATTTACAGAAGAAATCTCATGGGCTGAGATGAAATCAAAACAGAAGACAAAAACTCTCAGTGAAAAACGGTAGCTGCTTCATTTAGCATTTCACTGCGACAAGAGTTGTATCTCAGAATTTTTCTTAGCCCAGGCAAGGAAAAACTTGACCAAATAATGAACAATGGATGTTTTCTTCTCTGATGAACTGCTTTAATGAAAACATAAATATGCCAACCTATAATAACTGATTGATAAAATTCTTTGAAATTGTGCAATCTAAGAAGGCTGTATAGCTTCAAAACATCTACGACCAAAACATAAAAACAAAACAAAACAAGCAAAAAAAACATGCGTATGATTTCATTTTATCTTGATTATCGATAATCTTTTAAAAATATTTTTTTTAAAAAAGGGGGGGAACAGAGGGAGGGGGGAGGGGGGATGGGAAGAGGCATTATATCTAAAGTAGGATAAGAGATAATTACGTTATCAAGATTAACGTTTCATTAGAGTGTCGTGGGTTAATGAAAGATCTGGCGTTTCACTTCTAAATGATATATTATCCTTCTAAATAATCCGTGATTCTATCCCCTGTAAGGACAAAAGAACTTGAGACAATGTATAAGATTCTGACGTATGAGGAGAACATATCCCTACAGGCCACAGAACCTCTGAGCCATCCTCCTCGTAAATACAGGACAAGGAACAATGTCTTTCTGGAGATTAATCCCCAAGCAACAGATCTAGAAAATTGCTAACATGGGCTATTCTCTTTACGTTCGACTTCGGAACTTAATCTTCGGGGAACAAAACCGTGACAAAGGCAACTTTTTAATGGTCTAAGAAGGAAACAATGACTCTATAACTCCTCGCCGCTCTCATGAGTCGTTTTGGAGCAAAGTGGCCGCTGTCTCAGGAAGACTTTTCACAGCAATGTGTTTTTCTTACCCCTACAAGACCGATACTTGTCCCTTTAAAGTCTAGTCCATGATTTTAAACTGAGCACAGTTCTTGAAATTTTCGGAAGACATCAGCCATGAATAAGAAATGATTTCCATATTCAGATTGTATCAATATTTTATCTGAATAAAGATAATAATACATTTTTAAAAAATAAATGTTCAAGTTTCACATTTCCAAGTAAAATTTCCGTTTTAGCTCTTAACAAACCGCTACCTTTGTGACTTTGTCAAGGCCCTCTTGGCATTACGTCTCTGTGGATAAAAAGGTTTATGGCACGACCACATAACTGCAGATGGAAACATATGGCAGGGTATAGTGGTTTTACTGCCGGCCTAAAGTTTGCAGAAAGAAAGTGCAAGAACAAAGTGAGAAAGTGACACGAAACATATTTGGCCGTTATTTATCCTATATAAGAAGGCATGGAATTGAATGGAAAGTGAAAATAAGATATGAGACGATGGAAGCTATACAGCATTAGGAAAGACACAAGATACGGCTAAGCAATGTAATACATATGATAGTAGCAAATATAGCAATTTGGTTGTAGATAAAAATAGTTGCTAAAGCCATGTTGAAATAATAATAATTATAAAAATAATAATAATAGTCGTAATAATGATAATAATAATAATAATAATAACAATAAAATTATAATTAATTATCAACCTAAAGATAAGATGACAGTTCTACCTTTCTAAACCTTCTGCCTACCGGAATTCAACGAAAGACTTGAATGAGAACGAGAGCACATTGTACCCTTGCACATTTTTTGCTCCTCAGTCAATGATCTACTACAAGAATGTGGAGGACCTGAACATCGAAAAGTTATTCAAATTAGTGACATTTTCTATTATAGTTTGAAATTTTGTTTCCGGCGAAAGACAACAAAAATGATAATGATAGTAGTAACAATGATAATGATAAATAGATTAACAGATAATTAATAAATAGGTAAATAATAAAAAGAAAAAACAAATAAACAACCCAATAAATAAATAAATGCAGCTAGCGGCTGGAAGGAGGGAGAGGGAGGAGGGAGAGAGAGGGGTAGAGAAAGTGCGATTCTCTCTTTGCTTTTGTTTCTGTCGGTCGGCATTATCTTATGCTTTCATTTAATGAAGAAAAAACTACACATTAGATCTCTTGTGAATCTAAGTGGCAACACAGCTTGAACTGCGGGCCTTTCGTAACTGAATCCTTTGCAACAGAGTGATTTTAGAGAGCTAACATTTAAACAAATAAAATTGGGTTTCATTTTGAAGCTGTTTCAGTCTGTTCCGCCTTATTTAACTCCAATAGTTCTTCGCTGCTTCTATCCTGGGTCAGACAAGGTGATTTTGTTCCGAACGATGTTAATATTGCGCATTAAAGTTTTTGGTTTCGTCTTCACCTTCTCAAGCCTTCTACAGGCATCTAATTTGACTAATATTCTACAAGACTGAAAAGCGAAATGATTCCTCCCATTCCTTTACAAGCGTTGTGTCCGCCTTGCTAATATCAGAACCTCAATTACACGACAGGCCACCACGTCACCAGAAACATGTAGTCCCGGGAGGTTTCCTCGCCGTCTTTATCCCCCGTCTCCTCCGATTTCGGCTAAAACAATGAGATCTCTTTAGCTCCAGCTCCGCCGAGGAGCTCGTTGTGCCCTCGGGAAATGAGGGTTAAACACTTGGAAACTGAATGCTTTCATAACGATGAAATATTTCCGAAGAAGCGCTGGGCAGCCTGGAGAAAGGCGAGCTCTCTAGGGAGACATTGTCAGCGTTATTAAGGCCGTAGTGTATCTGTGTTGGCCGAAGGCGATCTTCTTCAGATCTGGAGAAACTGTGAGGGGAACGTGCCCTGAGATAACCTTTCGCCGACCCGGCCCACACTCCCAAGGAGGGGATTTCTCATTCTCTCTTTCTTTCTTATTGCTTTCTTTCTGCCTTCTTTTTTTTTTTCTTCAGCAATGATAATTTGTTGATGGATGCCTGAAGCAGAGATATTTGTGTTGCGTGTCTTTGATGACTTTACTGCTTTTATGTTATGATGTCGCCATCACAGAAGCTCACGGAGTCTGACGAAAAAGCAATTTGTTGTTTTGGAGAAATCAGGGATGGGTGACACTGAGCATCGGGTTCTAAGCATGGAGACTTGTGACATTGTCACGTCTAGTATTTGTGAAAAAGGGTCACCTCCAATGCTCTATTATCTGTTGATTTTCAGTTTCACTTGCACACCATTGTTCTCAGTTCAGTTTTCGTTCTCTCTCTTTCTCTTCCAGTTTTTGCTTTCTCTTTTTACGGTGACAATAATCTAAGGATTGTTCCTCCTCCAGAATGTTCAGGCGCTGAAACTAAAGTAACAAAAAAATCAAAATAATCGAGCAGACATAAAATTTAATTAGAATGATACTATGACTATGACACGGTCTGATTATGCTACATTTCCATCGAAGCCTTGTCAGCATGTAAACATGTTTCAGGTAAGGACAGGGATGTATGAAATTACTATTTTTCTCTTATTGTAATAAATATCTGGTCTTCTGTGGAAAAAAGAACTGATGGTTGGAGAGTATCGTTTATCCCTCCAAAATGCAGTTTTCCAAATATGAAGCAATTTTGTTCAAATGATGTTTTTTTTTTTAGTTCCATATAGATTTAGCTGAAGCCATGTAAGTGGAATTGCAGAAAAATCTACAAAAGTCTTTTTCTGTCAGCCATGAAGTTCATGTCTGCATACAAGAGTTCAATCAGAGGCTTGTCTGTGGAAATTATTGCTGACGTACTAGGCTTTCTTGTTAGTAAGCTTATACTGGGTTATGTTCCAGAAATAAGTTTAAGTGTGCAGGTTTATGAAAGCTGAATGATATCCTACTAATGTCATTTGTTACCAGGAGAGGAATTTTAATACAGAATCAAATGGGCGAGTCATTCTCAGATTGATAATTCTAGGGTTGAAATCATACACTTCAAGAGTGTCCTGGGCTATAGTGGGTTAAAGACCGCACGATAGTGTTTCCTCCTCATGGATAGGAATGAGTCACTGAAAAGTGCAACTGTAAAGCCACTTATACTTTGCATTGAAAGAGTTAATGTTGAACCTGCGATCTTTACCCCATCATAGTGTTTCTCTTCTTCCCGTTCTAGCTGTCACTCTGTCAACTCGAGATAACATTCGTAATATATGTTTCAACTTTTCCAGTATTGTTTTCCGTGCCATACAACTGTCGCCCAGCGCTATCGGAAAGCGGAGCAGCTGTTCCATGACACAGAGGAGACGGGGAAAAAAATAAATAATTTGAAATTATTCAGTGTCGTTTAGGCTAAATTACATTGTTTCTGTCCTTGTTTTTTGTTTTTGTTTTTGTTTGGTTGGTTGGTTTCCCTTTTTTGTTTTTGTTTTGGTGTTTTTGTTTTGTTTGTTTTTTTCTTTTTTTTTCTTTTATTTTATCAGATCTATTAATGTTTGTTTTGCTACTATTGATTGTGCGTGGTGTTGTTGTTTTATTGTGTTTGTTGTTATTGTTATTTTGTTTTCACTCCTATCTTTATCTCTCCGTTGTGTCTTTTCTATTAACACTCTCTAACCTCTGCATCTGTTTTAGCACCATTTTCTGCTGTTATATGTATTTGTTGTGTGTGTTTGTCTCCATACCATGATGTTATTTTCCTTCTTTCTTTCTCTCTCTCTTATCCCCTGTCTCTTTCTCTCTCCCTCTCTTATCCCCCCCTCTCTGTCTCTTTGTATCCTGCTTTTTCAAAATAGTCTAACCCAACTACAAATGCATAGTCCTGACATGCCCTTACTTAATTATTCTTTGCAGTTCTATACACGAAAAGCAATTTCCAGATATTCTATTGGTAAGCTGGATCCATTTTCCATCACGGCTTTTGATCAGTGTTGTTCAGGCCATGGATAAGCCACTGCCCCACTTTTCCATTAAACCCTCAAAGATAACAGAATTCTATTCTCATCGTGATAAGGACAGCATATTAACACAGAGATGACTGTTTTACATTTCCACTTTATCATATTTCTCATCTACGTTTAGTCTAGAAAGTCCCTATGTATCTTCTGTATTATCAAAAATACACATATATAATCATGACTATAAAAAAACTGAAAGTTATATCATTTTATAAGTCTTGCTCTTCTATAATATAGAGTTTAGTAAACAACTAACCAGGGCCAGCTGACCACATGTAGCTCTGCAAAGAGCTTTAGACGCTCCCAGCCCTGAGCACAACCGGAAAATTCATGTTGTCTGGAGCGAGCATAAATAAATAAATTTAAATATGTAAATCTTTCTTACTGTCACAGAGCTGCATTAGCCAGATTTTAATGAGAACAATATTCCCGGAATATATTTTCCTGCGAGTCACTGTATATTTTTTGCTATATGTTATCATGATCTGTAGCCAACATATTTTAGAACCAGGTTTTAAGTAAGTGACCTGTCATCACTGATCATAAGAACTGGAAACGGCACTTGGTCTAAAAATGTCCCTTTTTTCCTCCCACATAGAAAATCTCATCTCATAGAAAACATAATTATGATAATTCCACAATCCACAAGCTTTATATTTTTCAAGAAAATTATCTTGGAAATCACCAAAACAGTAGATATTGTAATAAAGATGACGTCCTATCTTGCTACAGTGCGAACGACTTTTTTAGACGAGATAGAAACGAAAGCTTTTGGTGGAATTTCAGATAGGTTTTAGATATCATTATCTGCTGTTGTTACCGGTAGCTCTGTCTCCAGTTGTTACTAGAAAGACTAGACCAGAAAGTTGAATTTAATCTACCCCTGAGGAATTCGTCATAAACCGTATATGAAACCACTGACTTTGACATTGGAAGACTTTACGTTGGACTGAAAATTTATGCATGAAACATTTTTTATTTATTTCTATTTTTCTTTCTTTTTTTTCTTTCTTCCTTTATCTATTTATTGCTTATTTACATTTATTTATTGATTTACTTTGCTAAAATAAAAGCCCGCTCTGTTGTTCAAACTGCAAAAAAAAATCTGGGTTTTTTTAAACTACTGTTTTCTTTTTTATTCTTCTTCTTTTTATTATTGTTTTAAATATCTTTCTGTCTTATCCTTATCTTATTATTACACCTAATGAGAGGGCTGTTTCTATGGTTGCTTTTTCATTTACAATAGAGACCAAGGCTCAATTAATTTGTTGTCATATTGTGTGTGTAAGTGTGTGTGTATGTGATCGTGCGTGAGTGTATGTGCCTTCTCTCTATCACTGACACTTTCTGTTTCTCTGTTTGTTACTAAGCAGTGATACGGTGTTGGTATAAGATCAATAAGAGCATCCCATCTGTGTCATGTGTTACATACAAGTGTAACACAACTTTTCAGGCATGTCTTTTCCGGGCTTTGGGACAACGCCGTGTATTTTCATGACCTATTGCCTGCTGCCTGCCTTGTGATGGGGCTCAACAATTAACTGGATACCACCCGCCGTGATGAGCTGCTGTCGCTATCTGTATCTGGCATGTAAGCGGATTCAAGGCGATAACTCAGGGGCTAAAGGGGGGGGGGGGGGGGGGGGAGGGGGAGGATAGAACCACC
>JBCEWB010000014.1:3157330-3169456 GCA_039654565.1 Peronia peronii | reverse complement strand
AGAGAGGGGGGGGGGGAGAAGCGGGAATAGGGGGGAATCTTTCTTTCACTGAAAGGCAACGAAGACAAAGAGAAAAAAAGGAGAGGAATAAGAAAACGGACTGTGCCAAAGGCACATGAGAATGTGAGAAAGAACTAGAGTCTGGTGAAGGGTATGGTGGGGATGAGAATGAGGGTGTGAGAGAGAGTGATAGGACAGGGGGGATAAGGGTAAAAAAAAAAAGAGAGAGAAAGAGCGAAGAGAAGAGGGAAAAAAATCATAAATCACCAGAATGATTGGCCTAGGCATGTGTCTAGCGATTAGAATCTTATGATATGAAATCTTTCCCTAATAAGCAACGGTACTGACTTTGAGCAACAATAAGGATCATTATTAATGTATCGAGTCCTGTGCAACAGCTGGCTATCTGAGCTGACTTTGTGCTCGGACAGAAGATAGAGAGATGACACCGGGTGATCTAGAATGAGACGCGGAGAGTGGAGGAGGGAGGGAGGTAGTCGAGAGGATATAATTTCCACCTCTCTGTTTCAAAGGCTTAAGGTTCTAATGTCATGACGAATGGAAGTATTTTAAAAAATCGATTTGAGTTGAACGAAACCCAGCTTCATTTACAACGAAAAACATCATCTAGTGCTCTCAAATGAGGAAGGAAAAAGGGGCCCAGGATGTAGATTACCTTGTAACTACCAAACTGATATCTTTTAAAATTTGGAGAAATAGATTTAGTGTCAATTTATTTGATGCGCTTGCTGCATCCTGTGTCCAGGTGAAAAAGCAACAACAATGAAATCTCGAAAGAAGAACGGATAATTGATTTTCAACAGAAGATATTTTAATTAGTTAGGAAGAATAGAAGATAAGATTTATATAGAAGGTCCCTAAGTATGTTCTGCATTATCAGAAAAATATGTGATAATAAGACGCTTTTTAGTCTGGACAAGGAAACTAGAGAATTATATTACATGTGCTAATGACAATAGTAGAATCTACAATGATGTTAACTGCAAGAATCAGGGGGAAAAAAGGAGATTGACCGAACCATCACCATTATTCCACTACGTGTTCTACGGAATAAACTTTTAATAGTCAACTGATTTTGCTACCTATCTGGTGTTCAAAATGGATGTGATTCAAGGCAGATCACTTCCCATCATATCATAGCCTATTATATTAACTTAAATCTAAATTTCACTTAGTTTATTTATCTGTTTTTGTTTTTTTAATCTCTCTCTCTCTCTTTCTCTCTCTCTCTCTCTTCTCTATCATTTTAACAGTTTCAAATGGCACCTGCACCAGAATGATTTCTCTTCTCACTGCACGAGAGTCCTCGCCAAGGGAACAAATTGAGAGCGATCTCTTCCCTTTGCTTGTATCTACAATGTGGGCAAAGTATTGGTGATTGAATTTATGTTAAAGAGATAACTGGAGGTGGTCTAATAGTTACAACAACAGTAACGTTAAAGAGGGGAAGGGTGAAAGAAAGAAGAAGAGAAAGAAAGACATAAAGAAAGCGAGGAAGGCAAAGACTAATATCGAGAATTAAGGAAAGAAAGAAAGAAAGAAAGAAAGAAAGAAAGAAAGAATTCTGTCTGGGGCACAAGAAAATATTGTAGAAGGATCACATTAGTCTGTAATAGTCCTAGTACGTTTCTAACCGAATAGTACTGGGTTAGATGGCAAAAATTAGTGCACTGAACTTATTTGCACTCTGTGAACCACTCCGCGCTTGTATTGTATGTGTATTGAGAGAGAGAGAGAGAGAGAGAAAGAAAAGGGCTAAAATAAAGATGAAGAAGACGATGAGAGGTAGATTATGCCTCTACATGCTTATGTGCATAAAGCCTGTAATGAATAAAAGTTATGTTATAATAATGATAATATATAAGTACATGTAGCCTTTCACTGCCTTAACGCGAAATATGTAAATGGCGACAATTTTGATCTCTCTGTGCAATCGTTTGAGAATTAAAATGAGGCATAATGGGATAGAATATTGATTGTTTGCCATCGTTGTCCTTGTTGCTGGTGTTTGCTATAATTGATAATGTTATTGTTACGAAGACTCTGCGGCTATATAGGAGCACAGTGATTTACTAGTAAAGATCACATCCCCTTATAGTCTAGGCCGAGTTACCGTTTTGCGTAGTTCTTATCCTGTTACCATGTTGTTGTTGTGTTGGGGTTTAACGACACATCAGCACGATTACGGCTATATTGTGTCAAACACGGCAAAATAAGTTTACACGTCAAGAAAAATAGAGGAACAAAAGCGGGACAGAAGACAGGAGCAAGGAGAGAGAGAGAGAAGAGATGTCTCTCCTGGAATGTCGAGGATGGCACTCCATGGGAGACACCCCACCAATGGCGGGATTACACCGCCTGCAGGTGGGAGCAGAGAACCTACTTATAAACCCCGGGCCCCCTTTTACGGTCCCGACGGTAAGCTCAAGTCACTGAATCCTTTCCTTGAGATTCCTATGCAGAACTCTGGGTGGGTTGCCATCATATTGGTCGTGGTCTTTTCATCCCAGAACTGTCCTCTTACCTCCTCAATTGTTGCACCATCGTATCGTTCGTCTTCTCCTCTGCCTTGCAGCCTTTAAAATACACAGTGATGTGATAGTGCGTCTTTTACTGGTGAGGAAAATCCCTTTGAATATATAAGTAAACTGGTTAGCGAGAACAGATAAAGATAACCAACCCAGAGGAGGTTGAAAGGCGTGGAAAAACCAGAACAGATAAAAATCCTAAAAAGAGCTGAAGAACAGAGCGATGCCGACTAAGAACGCAGACAGACAGAAAGATTAGTGTGAGATCAGATACGGGAGGACCGATCATCATTGCAATGACCACGGCATGAGCAATGGTTCAGGGACAGAAAAATGTGACAGCGAGACAGACGGAGGCGCCACGGAGACATCTATTGACAAATGTATAGAACTTCAACAAGATCGAATGCCTCAGGTCTGTGACAGATTGCGCAATATTTTTCAGTATGTCAACCCTCCCCCCCCCCCCCCAAACTCCACCTAACTCCCTCCCCTCGCCCCCTCATTGCATCGCATAAATAAGTAAGTAAATAAATAAATAAAATCAACTACTGTCGAACCTAATGAAATATATGTTACTTTGTCTAGTTTTCAAAGATGGGATTCAGGAAAAGTGAAGAACATGTTTTTAAATTACCCGTGCCTTCAGATCTTCCGATATTTTTTTTCTTCTTCTTTTTCGTATAGACGCACGAAGCTTATTCGTCTCATCCCCGGGTCTCCAACAATACCGTAGGAATTCTTTAGCCTGATTTCCTTGGGGATTTCTTGAATTCTGCCAGTCCGACGCGACAAGAAAGACCTCCTTTCCCTGCCTTTGCATCTGCAAACCTAGTTTCTACCGGAGATTCTAATGTGTGCTTTATCCCACATCAAAAGCAACTTGGATTTCAAAAAGAGGAACTATACATCTTTGCTAGAATTCGCTTCAACAACAACAACAACAAAAAAAGATAAAATGAAAAAGAATCAAAGAAGCTTATTAAAGAATTATGTTCTTATTGAAATCGGAGATGTTGCGACACTTTCTTCGTATTTCTCCTGGGAGCTGGCCAGATAATGGCCTAGATTCCTGCGAGACTTTGGCAATACTGGCGGTAAAATAAGAAATTTATTCAAAATCTGTGCAGACTTGGCCGCCATTCCTATGCCCGGGTTTAAGATAGGCCCACTTAATTACCCGTTTGATAGAATTTTTGAAAACGCTTCTTTTTTGTTGTTGTTGTTGTTGCTTTTTCTGTGTTATCTTGTCTCAGTTTCCATCAAGAGGATATATATATTATATTATAAAATCGATGGGGATAAAAACTTTTTTTTTTCTTGTCGGCCATCTTTGCCTGCAGGTTTTCTTTTCTTTTTTCTTCCATCGCTGCTTCTTTGTGAGGAGATGATTAGAAAATGTTGTTGGACTGTCATGACATATGGGGAAAGCGGGCGTGAGTACATGACTGTGTTTCTCACGATGCTGGGATTAAGAACAAAAATTGAGTATTGAAGACTTTAAGATTTAAATAATAATATATAGTGCTGAAGTCATGGTAGCGTCTGGCAAGAATGGTTAACATAGTAAAGTGGCAGACAATTCATCATTATTATTTTAAATCACGTTTGTCAGGTATGTTATGAATTTAGGAAAGAAAGGCAGCCGTCTTCTCTTGCTATAGCAGGGAAGTATCCCGTGGACATTCAGACCATAAATGGGAGTGCAGTATAGGCCAATATTAGAAATTAAAATAAAAAAGGCAGAAGAAGGACAGGTCACAGATAGAAAGGAATATCAATTTACACGTCGATTAGAAAAAATAACAAGAGGATGGCGGTGGTGAAAGAAATGAAAATATTAGATTTAAGAAAGGTTGTGTGGTATAAATCGTATGTATATTATTCAGTTTTACTATCCTTACTTTTGACCAGTTTGAGAATGATAGATTTTACAATATTCAGGCAAATGTTTTGCCCTAACTAGCGCTAATCTACACACACAAAGATTTTCGACCCTTCGCCATGCTGCAGTAGTAGTCTTGTCCTAAAATTCAGCATAGATTGTCATGGCTCAACCTGCCACAAACTTTCCTTCATCATGACCGCATGTATGCCTTAGCTCTGGCCAGACACAGTTCACTAAACGTGCATTATAGTATAAAATTGATTAAGGCTGCACTGCAAATGTCAACTCTATCTCTGCAGCCATAACATTTATACGTCCTACAGACTGAGACCTGTGGTCCTTTACTGCTGAGAGCCGTCTGTGAATTTTCCTTTCAGGAATCAGATTAGGGAAATCAATAGGTGGCCTCCCAGACATGAAATCATTTTTCAGCTAAATAGCTAAATCGTTTATTTTTTCAAATGTACTTGGTTGGTTTTCTTCTTTCCTTTCTATCTCTCTCTCTCTCTCTTTTGTTCCATTATCTTTCCTTCCCTCTTTCTTTCTCACTTGCCTAGTTGTCTTTTCAGTCTCTTTTTTTTCTCTTCTTCTCTCACTCTCTCTTTCTGCCTCTCTCTTCCATGCCTTTCCAGTCCCTTGTCTTTTCTTCCAAAATTTTCTTACATTCTTGTCCATTTCTTCTTGCCCTCTTTTTTTAAAAATCTACCTTTGCCGCTTTTTTTTTTCAACTTTTCTAGCCTCATACTCTCTCTGATCTGCTTCTTTCCCACCCCCTCCCCCCACCTCCCACCTCCCACCCTCCACCCCTCCTCCGCCAATCGGTTCGCTTTCTTTCTTTTTGTGTATACTCACATGCATGTGAGTGTATCACTAGCCGTCGCCGTCTGTCGATCTGCCTCTTTTTCTCTCACACACACAGACACTCTCACACACACATATACACTGGCCTCGATCACTGCAATCTGCCTATTCATTCTCATTTTCTCTCCTCCGTTTTTTTTTCTCTCTCTCTCTCTGTTTTTTTATTTTTGCATTCACTCACATGTTCACTCGTTCCCTCATTCTCTCTCTCACTCTCTCTCTCTTCCACCCTTTCTCTCATCTGTTTTTTTTTCTCTCTCAATCTCCACTCCCTACCCATACTTTTTTGTTCTCCTTCTAAAATAATTATGTTCACTCTGTTTTTTTCTTTTACTCTCTCTCTCTCTCTTACTTTTTTGGTGTTAATTTTTCTCTCTCCCAATCTCCTTTCGTCCATTCCCTACGATGAGCAGTACATTCCTTTCTTTCTCGAAATAGCTTTCGTTGAGATGGCACTTGCATTCTTTTTATTTGTTTCGATATGTCAGTGTGCAGGAGAGTGTAGTAACCAACAGTATGACTGTGTATAGGTTGGTATCTCATGAACAGCCCAGCCCAGTCTGCCCTTTGCAGCCAGCTAATCACCTGTACTCTTTCACTGAAACTTTATGGTACTTCCTTTTCATTTAGTTTTTACTGGCATGTTCTCTCTCTCTCTTTCTCTCTCTCTGTGTTAGATTCTCTTTCTTTTTTTTTTCTCTCCTCACTTCCTTACACTTACCCTCATCTCTCCTCCTCCTCTCTCTTTCTGTTTCTCTGTCTCTCTGTCGCTCCCATTTCAAAATTTTCTCTCCTTTTTTCTGTTCTTTTTTTCAAAGCCAATGGAAAGGGACAATATCCACTTAGATACCAGTCGTATGTGGAATTGAACTCCCGGATGGCACCCAAAATTTGAAACTGTAACTTTGGCGTTATGCGCGGATGAGGACAGAGATTGTAACGAGCCAATAACAGAGAAGAAGGAATTGGAAAGTAATAAAATATAAAATGCAGTGGGTGAGGGGAAGGACGGGAGGATGGTTGAAAGTTAAGAAAAACAAACATACCAAAAGGATAAGCTGATAAGAAGTGAGAAAAGGACGAGAGAGCGGTAGAGAAAAATGAGAGAGAGGAATGGAAGATTTAGGCAATAATGAGCAAAGTGTAAGGGATGAGAGAAAATGGACGCAATAAATGAGAACGATAAAAAGACACGAGAAAGGAATAACAACCGAATGAGATGTGGAGTATTGATTATGTTGTCAAAGACGAGGGATCCAAGGAGAAAGGGTTAGATCTAGAGAAAGAGACAGCTGGATAGGAGGAGAGGCTGGGAGGAGTGGACACGCAGGGTTGACAAACAGAGTGAAGGTAGTTGAGACTCTAAAAAGGGACAGCCTGCACAAGAAGAAAATGTATGTTGAAGAAAGATGGACAGCGTGTAGCACATTCAGAATTCGGCGCTTAGCAGTGGAGATAACTTGGTATTGCTCTGGGAATAACTCACTCATTACGCTGGCGCCCAGTGTCCTGTGCTAGCTGTGTGTGAGTGCAGAATTGAATGGTGCATGGCACAAAGGCAAGACACTTCATTGCCTTTCACTTAAACACTCGTCATCAACCCATGCGGTTTTAATGGGCGTGAGTGTGCGCGCGCAGCCGGAAATAGGAAGTGGTATTCACTTAAATGCATGTTCCACAATCCACAACGGTTCGCGATGAAGTGGCCGATGAGCCCTAGGCTATCAAAGAACAAGAGGGGACATTTTGGCCAATAGCTCATTTCTTATAATACGATTGACTCCCCCAGTCAATATTTCCACGTCTCGCATTAATTTTCTTAATTGAAACGAGGGAATTAAAAATTGGGTTTAGGGAGGACCCGAGCGGCTTCCGGACGACAGGGGGCGCAAGTGTGGCGGCGGAAAATGGCCGTCAAAGTTATCGGCCCAGCAGGGGACGTAACTGAGATGGAAGGGAGAAAACTCGCCCGTAAAACCCGTACGCACGCGCACGGATGTGGGACGGCGCCTTTGCGCATGAAGCGATATGACCCGCCATCCGATAAAAGAGACAACGGGGACAGATTCTCCATCAAATCAGAATACGATTTCCCGAAGCGGACACCGCGTCGGCCTGGGTATATTTATTGCGACTTCAAGGCGGTTGTCTGCCATGTCTAGAATCAGTCACTCGCTTTGTATTGGCTTACTTGTGCGCCCACGCCTGTAAGTGTGCACGGATGTGTTTGTATGTGAGAGTTTTGTGTGCGCAGCTGTCTGCTTGTGTCTGCGTATGTTTGGGTTAGACTGATACCATTTTCCCCTTTATTTTCATTTTTTTGTCTTTTTTCACTCTTTTAGTTTTGATACAGTTTATAGCTCTCATTCTAGCATGATTGCCGAAGTCCTTGCCAACCACTGTGGTTACCGTTCCCATCCGTCATCCTCACCACGCCTTGTACCCCAAGGCTACACTTTGCCTCTCGCCCAGTCTGAAACCTTTCACCATTTTATCATTGTTTCCCATTTGCCGGTCTGATTTGGCTGCAAGGTACCGGCGGCACACCAAGTGCAGGCTGTCTGATTATCATCATTCAGAGCTGAAATGTACTTTGATTAAAGGGAAATGATGACAACGATAATAATAATAAAAAATGAAAAATAAAAGAAACACACACACACACATATATAAACATATGTGCATACAAACTCAAACATAACCTCAATACTAGAAATGCCGATCTGTGAGGTAGCTTTTAGTGGAGGTTCAATCTGCTTTTTTACGTCATTTTCTCAAGAAAAGAAAAAAAACGAACCTCTTAAGATGTCTGAAATAAATACATATAATGTTACCATAATAGTTCCTTTCTTGCCCTGCCTTTCTCACCCCCCCCCCCCTCCCGAATCAACATTCTAGCTCTTTAATATGAAACTATCTAACACTCCTTAATCTGTTACCAATTAGAGTTGATTTTTGTGTTAAATCCTATGTGTATGTGATCCAACTTTCCCTCTTTTATTTACAGAAGTAGTCATTTTCTATCATATCGGATCCATTGCATTTTGTTCCCAAACTATAGGCTATGTCTTTACCTATTCACTTATTAACAAATTTGTTTTGATAGACCCACTTTAATTGACTGATTGATTGGTCGATTCATTGATTAATTGATCGCTGGATTGATCGATTAATTGATTGATCGATCGATCGATCGGTTTGATTCGTCATTTTTATCTATTTATTCAGTATTTGTTGTTCCTTTATCTAATTATTAATTTAGCCAACATTTGTGAGATAGCCATGAATTTTTTTCAATAAGCAGAAGAGGAAATTAACCAGCAATGATTGTGGTACGAGTTTTTAACGCTAGTAACGGCATTATAATAGTATTTGCTGTCGTTGTTGGTTTTGTGGTTGTCGTCGTTGTAATTGTTGTTGTGGGAATGGGGATCGTGGTAGTATTATTTTATGTTGTTGCTATTGTTGATTTGGTTGTTTGCATTTTCCTTTTTTTATTAATATTTCTCAAATGATAGATTAGAGACGAAGAAAAAAAAAGATCATGCTGTTTCTGTTTTCATTGTTGATGCTGTTGCTAATACTGTTCATTTTGCTGTCACTACTGCTCCAGATGATAAACAAAGCACGCCAAATGAAAATAGTCATGTGCAGTGTTTTATCAAGCGATTCCCCATGAATCCATCGGGCGGATTAAAATGGCAAGCAATTGATAGAAATCCGTCGTACCTGAGAATGGGCGTGGCCCAGGAGTGAGAAGGGGAAGGGGAGGAGACGGGACATAGTCCTCTGGTGGTTGTTAATGTGAACATGTACAAGCATTACGAAAATGAACATAACGCTACGCTAACCAGCGATGGGCCTTCGCTGAGTTTATGGGCCTGCCAGGACGGACTATTGTGACCAACAAGGGAATTAGATCTTGAAGAGAATGATGTGTTTGAAGCAGTGCTCATCTAGAAATGACCCCAGTATAAAACAGTTTTTATTGTAAAGTCCGGCTGGGGGACCAGGTGTGAGAAAATAATTGTCAGTAACAGTGAAGACAAAGATGATTGTCGCAATGAATACTTCATTCGCTATAGCTATACTATATGTCATATTTATCCGAAAGGTTTGCCACAAACCGCATCAATCGCAGGCCAGATTAAAATTGGCGGTACTTATTTCATCCGAGCTGTGACAGACTTCCCAGATCTTATCTACGGCAAAATTGTATTAGGGGAAACAAGCTATCCTACCACGAAAACACAAAACGAAGGATCGCCGATGTTAAGGATCCAGTTGAGTGTAAGGACGGAGAGATTAGAGGGATGTAAAGCAGGAAATTGTTGCTGGTTAATGGAGGCAGATATTTCTCACAGCTTTATGATATCCATTCCCCTAGGTCTGAAAGCACATCGTTACAAGCAGTTATTTTTAAAATGACTATCATATTGAGATCTCAATATACTGTGGCTGCCACAGATAATGAATTACACATAATAAAATTTATACATGGCTGGTGCTCTTACAGCGCTGTTAAAAACTCGCCTAGTCTAATTCTGAAATTTCATGTTTGTTGTCGTTTGCTGTAACAACCATTGTAACTGTTACTAAACACTGCAGATGTTGAATTTCAACTGTCCTAAAGGTATATCAATGCTGATTGTAATATCTAGATCTGCTGTTGCTATTACTAGTCACAGCAGTTGATGTTAATTACCCAGCTGTTGGACCCGCTGTTATAACAGACTCAGCTGTGGCTGAAAGCTGCCAGCATTTTAACTGCTCAAGTGTTTAAAATCCAGTGCTTGCTCTCCAGGCCTGTAATACCTGCAGCTTCTATCAGTTTCCTTTACATTGGCTGCCACCATTACTACTTCAATGTTGTTAACTATCCCAGTCTTTATATAAGAATTTATAGGCAGCATTAATTCTATTCTATACATTTTTATCGTTGCATCTTATGAACATAATTAGCCAACAAAAGATTCACACGGTGATATTCGTACACTTTGTTCTTTTAATTAAGCAAAAATTGCTACAGATTGAAACTGGTGCGGATGCAGAACTTGCTTATCGCAGAGCGCTTTATATCTTTCTCTCTCTCACCCCCTCCCTCTCTTCCTCTCTCTCTCTCTTTCTCTCTCTCTCTCTCTCTCTTCCAGGTAAAGAGACCCAAAATAAATCATAACAACATACACAATTATACAATAAACCATTGGAGATAAAGAAAATGGACCGAAGCAAATCTAATTCCTGATATCTTATACCATTCCTTACTTGTATTGGCTTTACACACTCGAACACAAACACATGCATACACAAACAATATTCGCACTCGTTCAAAATACGCATGCATCAACATTCACACAAACACTTAATTTTACAGGCCCTCACCCACCCAGTTTACAGAAAAGACTAGACATCAGATTTACTCATCCAAGAAACCAGGGATCTTTTTCTAAAGCTGCGATTTCCTTTTCTGACCCCGTGTGGCTTTCTTCACTGCGGCCTCGCCACCCTCGGGAATACGGGATCTTTGTGCTGTGCCCGTTCTGGATGATGCATTTATAACAATAACGTCCAGCGTACTTTCTTTTCTAACAAGGACGCACAACTATTCTATCTATTTATCAGTCCTCTTCTTCTCACCCGTGAACTTCCCACTTTCAGATCCCTTCCTGTGTCACGAACGTCATTCGGTCGTAAGTTATGGTACACTACATAAGAATTCAACATTTGAAGATGAAATTTTCTTGCTGTACGAGTGTTAAGTAAGGAAACGTGAAAGATGACAGATAACGACTGAACTAACGATCATAGTTGTTATCATCTGACTGTTTCAGTTCTGTCTCTCTCTTGTAGTGCTGGATGTTCCCTCCGAGACCTCATACCTCCCACTATCTTCATGGCCATCCTCTGGGCCATCAATCTGCACGTTCTTTTGTTCTTGTTCTACTCATTTTTTTTCGTAGCTTTTTTTTTTTTTTCTCCCCTTAGAGAGGAAAGGTTGGAATAAACTAGAAGTAAAGGAAGAAAAGGTTTAATTAAACTAATGTTTCCGATAGCCCTTTTTCATTAAACGCCATTAAAACAGTGTTGAAAGAGTGTAAAGAGAAAAGGGCCGTAGAAAGGGGAGGGGTGGAGGGGCGGACGGGGATACGGATGAGAAAGTAGAAGGAAAAGTTTTCATTGATAGAAGTGATGGCCAGATTTTTTAATTCATTTTAGTTTTAGCTTTTGATTTTCTTTTTTTCCCCAAGAGTTTGCTCTTGTCCGTGTTTGATGTTTTCCTTCCCGTTACAATAAAGATGGGGTTTTGAAGTTGATTTTTATCCTAATTGTTTCCCTCGATTCTCTTTGTGTTTTAACCCTATGTTGACGAGGCTGGCGACTTTCTGCCTAGCTCTGAGAGGTTTGGAGGGAGCAGGGACGGCGGATGAGGGGTTACATCGGAACATGAGCTCTGTTGCGTGCATGGAGATGGCCATCTACGAGCGTGCCTAGCGTGAGCACAGATTGGGAGCCTGATGCTTGTTGTTGCTGAGAGGAAGATTTGATTGTACTGTTTATTGTATGGAAGAGGGGGGAATGAGGCAGGGGGAGTGAAGAAGGATATTATAGAAGTGTTGCATTTAGTACAGTAAATAATACACTGTGTTAATTGCTATGTCTGTTTTATAAGCTGCTAAGAGGTGACAGGAAAATCTTTTCCTCCATAAACCTGCGCTATCAGTTTACAGTCAAAAAGCACCTTCCGTTTTTTGTGTATGAACTTAAACTATGTTGTTGTTGTTGTTTTGTTTATACAGACATTGTTTGTTTTTACTTCCTTCCTCTCCC
>JBCEWB010000014.1:3125847-3153160 GCA_039654565.1 Peronia peronii | reverse complement strand
CTGTCTGTCTGTCTGTCTGTCTGTCTGTCTGTCTATCTATCTATCTATCTATCTATCTATCTATCTGTCTATCCATCCTTCCATCCGTCCATTGATTCATCCATCAATCCATCCATCCATTCATCCGCCACTTCATCCATCCATCCACCCATTCATCCATACAACCTTTTAATTATTGTTTCGACTATTTGTTTAGCATCTGTCTGTCTGTGCATCCCTCTCTATTTTTTAAAGTCATTGTGAGTCAGTGGCGTGAGGAAGATAAGAAGAAAGAGCGGCCCTACCAGTAACAGACATGTTTAAGGTGGAAAGGGCAGAAAGAGAGAAGGGAAAGAAAGAGATAAAGAATCCGCTAAGGAAAGAGAGGGAAAAGTGGAAGAAAACAAGAAAGAAAGAGAGAGAGAGGGGGGGGGAGAGAAAGAGAGGAGATCGAGGGTTAGAACAGAAATCTAGTCAATATTTTCATTACTTTAGTATCTTTAAAGATTTTAATTAAGTAGGCGGTTCCTAAAGTGAATATCCATGCCTTTTTATCTGCTTGTCTGTCCATCTATCTTTACCTTGCATCTGTCTATTTTTCAGTCTGTGTATGTGCTTGCCTTGGCTACTGGCCCCTGCATCCATCAGAGCGTCATTCCGGCACATCAAGGGCTGAGCTCCCCACCCACCAGACAGAGGTGCATACACCCCAGGCAGCGCCACAATACGCCAGGGTGCTCGGGTAAAAGGAAAGGTAAAAGCTCGTCCATTGTCCTTGCCCATTGTCCGGTCAAGGAAAGTGATGCTCCGTCATTTAATAGGCCATAACACAGCAGTGGATGGGGGTGAATAGGGTAGCTGGCGGGAACTCAGCAAATGCATACAGGCATGCTGGAGTGCGCCGCTAGCATGTTGAACTTAGTCTCTGTTTGTAAAGGAGTGTGTATTGGCTCTCTGTCGCTCATTTCCATTTCCCTTCATATGATATGGAAATCTCATGTCTGCAATGTATGTGTTCGCCATTCTCTCCTATCTCCTCATTTATCCCTCGTTTCTGTATCCGTACTTCCTTCTTTTTTTTCCCTCATTCTCACTGTGACTCTCTCTCTCTCTCTCACACACTCCTCTCTCGCTCTCTCTCTCTCTCTCTCTGTTTCTGCTCTCTTCACCGGACCTCTTATTTACTTTCTTTTCCTCACCTCTACAACATCATCTTGCTGCTTCTTCATATCCCCTCTTCAACCGATGTACTGTTTCTCTCGTCCATGTTCTTTGTTTATTCTCTTCCTTCTCTCTCTCTTTTCTTCTTTCTATTTCTCTTTCTTTCTCCCCCCCCCCCTTCTCTCTCTCTCTTTCTCTCTCTCTTTCTCTCTCACATGTGATATTCCTGCAGTGTGGGCCTGTGTAAAGTACAAAAACTGTCTTATAGTTGGACATGTTTTCTTCCATTCTATCCACAAAAAATATGAATTCCACATCGGACGAAAAAAAAGACGTTTATTCTCCTGTACCCGTCCAGTTGTATTTCATCTTTCTGAATAAGATATCAAACAGCTTCCCTTGATGATAGTGTTCAGAGAAGTACTGCTAAATATATGGGTGTGCCTTAACAAATGAATGGGCTGTAATCTCAGATCTTTGCACAAATTTTGACTTCACATTTTTCCTGTAGTTTTTATTTCCTGGTTCCTTAAATTTTGAGTATTTGATTATCCGTACAACATTTCGAATGTTTCATTATCCGCACAACATTTTGAATTGCTTTGTTATTTTCAGCTGCAACAAAGACTGCTCTGAGCAAACGTCCTGGTCGCCAGTCATATTCAAATTTGGACTCTTCTTGGAGTTCCTTTCTCTTTCTCTCTCTCTCTCTCTCTCTTTCTCTCTCTGTTCATATCTTTCATATTTTGATGTCTTTTCTGAGAGGCAACACAGATCAAACCGTTGATAAAGTGACCAAACTCCTAGAGATATTCACGACATTCACTGATCTATTTCAGATAAACAGGATAAAATTCTTCCCTAACATACAGTTTCCGTCAGACAGGTGTGGCTGGCCATCTTCTTGCTCAGATCACCAAATTAGTTTATGGCGGGAAAGTAGCCAAGCTCACACTTGATTTTTTGTTTTGTTTCTGTGCTGTCCAACCGTCCTTCCTCTACACCAACCCCCCCCCCCCCCTCCTCCCTTTTCCTTCCTCAAGCCAGAGAACTCGGGAATAATGCAAAACAAAGAAGCACCTCTCTCACATGCACATACATATACACCCACGCACCCGCACAATATGACACTTCTAACTGTTCTTCCTTGGTCTCTAGTCATTCTTTTCACTCACAGCAGAGGTCAATGGCGAAATAAAACCTGCTTGGATGGAGAGTTATAGGCGCAAGGACACTTAACGAGCTGCAATAATGTGTGAATGCACTGGTGCGCATCACAAAAGGACCACAGAGTTTGCATAGTACGTATCCGGTCAGCACAGGTGCACCGTCTTGCACCGTGAGAGGGGCTGATGACCTCGTAACGACGAATGGACAGCCTACTTGCAGTCTCACCAATGAAAGAAAAACAAACAAACAAACAAAAAACAAACAAAGAGACAACAATGGATGAAACTAAAAATGAGGAAAAATATTTACGACTTTGTCCAGATAGGAATGCCATGAAAATCAGATATATGGAAAAGGGGGGGGGGGGGGTGGAGGGAAGGGGAGGGACATTGTGCAGGTGCTGAAAATGAGTGTGGGACCAAAATAACAAAATCGGGTTCTTGCAATTCTTAGACACTTTGACTTCTTCTGATATGAGAAAAATAACGTTTGGGGCCAGAAACACTGCATTATGGTCGAAATGGCACCTTTAGGAAATAGATAGTCTATGGGAATTCATTAACGATTTTCTCAAAATGGACGTTTCTTCACTTTTTTTCCCTGAGATTTTTTTTTTATTTTGAACCAACGAACTTTAAATTTAAATATTTATTCATTATAGTATGGTTTTCAATAATATGCATTCCTTTTTCTGAATCCTATTCATGTTTTTGAAGGAAAATTGAATATTCCGTGGAAATTTGAGAACTATACATCTGTCAATATACATATTTCAAGAATTTATGACAGTCATTCTGTGACCTATAAACAACAAACCCATGCATATTATTTTTATATATATAGAACTACATGTACTTCATATTATACAAAATTTAAAATAGTTACTTTCAGTACACTTGGCAGGAACTAAACATTAACATTTTCTACACTTTTCCTCTAGCTTGGCATGATGAATCCGATTCAGAAGCTTTGAAAAACGCATGTTTCAAGCATTCAAAAAGTCACTCTCAGAACTCATATCACCCTGAACGATTTGCACGAAACAGAGCGCTTTATAGCATTACTCCCTAAGAATTGTTTTTTGAGAATCAGAAATGAAATCGTTAATATGAGCTGCAATTGTCACCTTCATGGAGCTCTGTGAATTAATTCTGCATGGGATAAAAACTTATTTAAACAACTTTAACTTTAAACAAGTTCAACAACTTTACATCAATATAACCACTGCAGTATCATATAATAATAATGTCAAGGGCACGACAGAAGAATAATTCTGCGCCTGTACAGGTGTTGTTACAGCTGCCTCCTCTCTCCCAGCCTCTTTAGTATCTTCTGGAGAGGATAATGAATGACGCTCTGGAGGATCATTTAGTAACAGTGAGTACTGGAGGAAGAAACATCACAAACCTCAGATTTACCAACAATATTGATGGACTGGTGGAAGGACAGTAGAAACTGAGCAACTTAGCCAGCCTGCTGATAGAACCCCCACAGAATGTCGATTGGAAATGAATGCACCAAGAAAAAAAATCCTGGCAAACAGAAACAGTAGCGCCATACCGATTTTTTAAAAAAAAACCCTTATTAAGTGCCCAAAAACTCATATCTATCCTGCAATTAAAATATTCCGGTTCAAGTATTCGCGATGAAGAATAAAAAATTGGGGTTCATTTATAGACAATGACTGCAGTAGCCAGACTCGAGACAGTGTGGAGAAATAATAACATCACCATGAAATGCAAGATTAGACTTTTGATGCACTGTTGTGTTTTCGTCTCCCTTCGTACATGCCAGACATGGATTCTGACAACCGCATTGAAAAAGAACAAATAGGCACTGGCGATGAGTTTCTAGGGAAACATCTTGAGCATCTCATATCTTGAACCCATATTAAAACAGACAGATCCACAGAACCATCAGACAGCACATTGAACATGACTATAGGTGATGCATTACTTTAACACCTGTCCTTCTTTTTCTTTTTTCTTTTTTAGGGAGGGCGACGAGTGCAGGTTTGTCAAAGCTAACCATGGACCCAAACTGATGATCTATGGTGGTCGGAGAAAGTTGTTCTTATAATGATAGTATTTTTTTCATGAATTAGAAAATATCAGTTGATTTTAAGCCATATTCTCTACAAGAGATCAGTGGGATTCCATGCCAATATGATGAGCTTTAGTCTTTCATTTCACAAATCAAGGGTGATATATCCCGAACAGTGTAAATTCAAATATAACAACGATTTTTTTTTTTTTAAATGTTATATATAATATCTCAGACATTCTTAAATTTCTGTACAATCACGGTGCATTCTCGCAATAAGCAGACATAGTGCGAGTAACTTCTCTTTGGCTGTCTCATAGCTTCTATGCGCTAATTCCCAAGGGAGATTAGTCCAAGACCCTAGTTGTTTCCCCTTCCATTTTTCCATAGTTGTCAGAAACCTGGTGCTAATCACGTGACTTTCAACGTGACTTCCAACAGAATGTTAGCCAGCGGCTCGCCCGGTCTGGTACGAAACTTGTGGCATCCTAATTCAATATTCTTTTCCTCTGGGGACGATTCACTCTCAGCTTCCAAAGACTTCTTCACAGTGGATGGAACCGATCAGCGTTTTATATAATTAGATCTAGTCCACTTCCCTCATCCATCCATTCCTTCACCACTCACGTTCTCCTTTTTTTTATGTACAACGTTAAGATTCTTATCCAACAGCCCTTAATGAAAAAGTTACAACGACGCACAATTTTGACCCGTATTTTACAAATACACAAATTTAACTTGTGGCAGAGTACACGTATTTTCATCCTGAGGTTAATTGTAGTTCCTTGAGAATAAAATCCAAACATATCGATGCATATATATTTTAAATTAGTGACAAATATGTGACACTGTCCGACATTCGATCTTTTCTCTTAACAGTCTTTGTTCCTCTAGCGCCGGATGCAATTCAGTCCCAGGAAAGGTCTCCCCATATTGCAGAGACTTATTATTCATGTTTCTGAATATCAAACAATTGATGTATTGTAACTATCGTCCATTTTCACACAAAATCATTCGACCGGGCTGTAAATACCGTCATTCATATATATTGCGTTTAAGTTCAAGCAAGACGGAAGTGGGACAAAACCGCAGATAACAACTGATTAGTCGAATGAAAGACCATCTGCCCATCAAGCAGTTTTGAAGCCCTGCTTAATTTCAGTGTATATATAACATTTACTAGAGGGGAAAAAATAAGAAAAGATCAGAAAAAAAATTACAAAAGGAAAAAAAAAAGAGTTCTCATCCAGAAACTAAAATTCAAGAGATTTGCGACACATGATTACTATAGATAGCTTTTTTTAATCTGCGTCTTGTAACAATCTTTCATCGTGTAAGTCAAGAGAGAGCAAAAAAAAAATGTAGTTTACGAAAGAAAACGCTACCTAATGATACTCAAGGTGCAAAATAGCCGTCAACCTCTGACAATGGAAGGCAGTTCGTAAACAGCCACGCATTTTTTGAAAAGTTATTATAGATAATCATTTAAACCGACATTTCTCGTCCCCATGCATGAATAAAGTCCTCCGCGGGACATGAAAACCCTTCAGCAGCATCATGATGGCTCATCTTTTGTTTTTGATTCCGTTCCTGGCACGCGCGTCTTTGCTTGCGACCGCTGTGCGCACATGCAGAAATGATAAAGAAAATCTCATGACTTCGATAGATTTCTCTGTTTTAAACCATGAAAACAAGTCTATTTGAAACTCACCGGTTTTCAAACTGACGGAGGATACCACCCAATGACATGAATTTTGTTATTTATTTATATATATATTTTTTAAAACAGATAATATATATAATATAAAACGGTTGACAGTTGGCAAATGAACTGGGCGTTTAGAAACAGTCTGTTGTACATGCTAGCCTAACTCTGTGATTCATAACATTTCAGCCTCTGGAAAGAAAGGCGGTGATAACTGAAGAATTAAACTCAGGATATGGCCCATTCAACAAGAAAGACAGAATTTTTACTACTGTAAATAACTTGCAGTTTAAGTAGTTTAACATTTCTCTGTTACATGAGCACTTTATGCTAAAGAAAGTCAATTTTCATCAAGTCATATTTGTTATCGTTCTAAATAGTTTCAGGCTTTATAGCATTAATCAGAGAATCATGTACCCATGTATACATAAATGAACGCACCTATAACACAACACCTAGGAAAGTACGTGAAGACAGAGATGGTGCCTCCATAACAAAAACACGAAAACCCGTCTCGCAGCCTGGATAGCTTCCGGAATCTCGCCAACCAATCTCACAGGAATACACGAGCTTTCACGGCGATCTTCGTCAATTAACGAGGACTGAATTTTTCTCCCTTCTTTGTTCCCTTACAAACTGAAATCTACCAGGGTGATAGTTAGATCAGAAGTCAAGATGGCGGCAGCAGACGGACGGATATCTCTTAACAGGACTGCACGCGAATGCGGCATTAATTTGCACATCTTATCAGATTTTTACCGACTTTTCTCGAATCAGTCTGTCTTAAGCTTTTCATTTCTATCCCCATCCTCAGAACACCCCACCTCTCAAATTTGGTCTCCAATCTGTTCAATCTGGTCAACGGGATAAAGTTCTGGATTAGATGCTAAGTGTAGGCCAAATTGGAAGGGGAAAAAATGAAGGTAGGTTTGTCTTAAATTGAGGAACCTGTCAGCCTTTGATCTCAGGTCAGTCGTGTGCTTGCTATTTTTCGTGAGTCGAACACGAGGTGATCAGAATCTGGAAATCGATAACGTTTTCATTTCAGTTGATGAGCAGGTCGGTACCTCCCCGTTTCCGTGCTGCGTTTGCTTTGTCCTGTATCGTTTTGTTTTTGTTCACCTGCCAATATCTCAGACCCTGAGTGACTTGTGCTCTATTGTGAAATCTGGAAGGAAACTTGATCCTTATTTCTTTCTCTGTGTGTGTATGCGTGTGTGTGTGTGTGTGTGTGTGTGAATGAGTGTGTGCGTCTTTGTGTATGTGAGTACTGTCACATTAAGGGCTGTGACTACTCCTTCCCCTCACAATCTTTTCGACCCTCTCAAATAATTACATATAATTAAATATATAGATTCACTCACATATACAAACACTTACATACACATTCCAGTTCCCCTCCAGTCACGAGTTCAGTCATTCCATAATTGTAAAAACGTTGTTTTATTAGATAAAACTATTTTCAGAATAAACCTGGAAAAGCTATGATGTTTTTAATGTTCTATCTTCTGCCCCCTATCTTCTACAATGAACCATAATAAAGATATACATAATAATTTATATCGAATCAAAATCGCACTTTCAACTTTGCTCTCAAATGATACAATTTTTTTAGCACTCCAACCAGCACATTCCTAGGCAATGTTCTTGTTCAGAATAATTCTTTTTGAACACGTTAAAAACGCATACCTGATAATTCGATCTCGTGTGTTTAAGGGTCTTTCTTTTAATTCTACAACTAGATATGGGGTGCAACATATCTCTTAACATTCATCTTCACTTTGCAGAACTACAGGCAAAATTTACCCATCTCTGTCACAGGCCTCAGATAAATTGATATGTGTCTCATCTGATTGTTTTGGAAGAGCGAAGAAATGGTGTCGTTGTTGATTTCTTTTTTTTCTTTCTTTCTTTTTTTTCCTTCTTTTTTTCTGTTTATTGTTATTGTTGTTGTCGCGGTCTTTCTCTGATTCCTTCTCTTTGTTCCCCTTCTCTTTTCACTTGTCTTCTTGTGTATCCTCTCCATTCACTCCCTTCCCCCTTACCCCAACTGCTTTGCTCTATCTCTTTCCTTCTCATTCTTTCTGTCGTTCTTTTTGCAATATCAGGCACGAGTATTCAGTTTTCAACAACGAAAACATTTACTTTTTATGACATTCTTTTGTCAAAATAACGGAAGATGGGTCCACCGTTTTCATTTGACATTGATCTTTTCTTGGAGTCTCTAAAATAATAAATGTCTTTAAATGAAGAAAGAAGCAACGTGCCTTGAAATAGAACTGCCTTGTTCTCTATTTTTAGGATTTGTATTATTATCAATAAATTTTGCAAGATGATATCAATATTCCACGTAAAATATCAATGTCGGGAAAACCTTTGGCAATGTAAAAGTTGAAAGGAAATGCAAATATCGATTGAACACAAAAACGATACGGGAGACGCTGAGGATTTACTCAAATAATTCACAAGAAAGACGAGCTATTTAAATTAGGCATCTTGCACATTTTCCCACAGTAGTTAAAGCCGGAAGCGGAAATGCAACCATGGGAATCTGAATTCTTAAAGAGCCTGAGAGGAAGACGGATGCATCCGCTATTATACGGAGAGGGTTGGCTGTCTTTTTTTCTTATCTTAAACAACACCAGATAACATGTATTGTATAGTATTTCTATAGCGACCTCTCCTTTATTCACCTCAAGACATCGTCCTGTCAATCATATAGAAAGTCAAACATGATGTGCTTTTCCTTTTAATAAGCTCTCCCGATAATGGATTTTTCTATCTACACTTGATCTAGCCACTGTCCTTAAGACGACCCCTTGCTTCTTTTGAACCCGGCTTCCCACGACCCCTGACCTCACCGTATCGTCCTTCTATCTTCTGGCCTTTTATGCACACGACACTTCTCAAGATGGGCGAATAAAAGCGCGCACGCCCACCGCAAATAAAGATGAGACTCGGCGTACGCCCAAAGCTCGGCAGAAGGAAATGGTCCGGTTTTTTTTTTTTTTTTCTCTCCTTTTGTCTTTTTCTGGTCAGCCCGCCGAGACCGAGAACAATGGAGTAGCTCAAGATTGCCAAAGATGACTGAGGCTTACGCCTTTCAGCCCAAACAAGCCGGCGTGTTTCCTTTCTCATAACGAGCATGTTCTTGTCTCGGTTTGGTTATTCCTCCCCCCCCCCCTCCCCCTTTCCCACCTTTCTCCTCTCTTCCCCCCTCCTTGGCGCACCTGCCTGAGTACCGGAAGTCGCATGGACGCCTGCATTGTCTAGTGACATGCGCGCTGAATGCGCATGAAAAACATGGAGAGGGGAAAGTGAAGAAAAGCAATTTGACCTGCCTAAAGATTAATCGACAGGATGTGGGCTTCAATTTAACCTCTTATTAAATTATATTTTCTCTCCTTAGTGAAACAAAAGTAAAGGAGAAAAACTCCTCGCTCGACACTTTATCTTTTCCTCCTTCTCCTCAAATGTCTCCGTAAATTAAGAGAACCAGGTCCATTCATTACTCACTAACATCCTCGGGCTCGAGGATTTTCCAGGACTGACCGCTATGTGGGCCATGTTTGTTCACCCAGGCTCCCAGATTATATTGCTCCCAAGAAGAGAAGTGAGAGTGCCTGTACTTTCGTATTTTTTATATTACTGTTATCATTGTTATTGTTGTTGTTGTTGTTGTTGTTAATATTATTATCATCATTACTATTATTATAGATGTTATTTCATATAAAAGGAGAATGGTACGCCAACGGGATCCATTTTCTTTCCCATTCTCTCTATCCACCTTCGATATGTTTGAATGAAAGAAGATTGAACGCAGAGAGAGAGGCAGTGCTTCAGATTCCTCTTCTTCTTCTCTCTTTGTCAGTTGTTCTATCACTCTCACCTGGGTCCCTAGGCATATCAGTTAAAAATGCTGTGAGTGTGTACTTAAAATTCACTCTTTCTTTATGCTGACATAAATTCTGTGGAGATCCTAACAGCATGACATGGGACCCCATGATTGGCGAGCAGACGTCTGCTTCAGCATAAAAGTGTCGAGGGTTCGAATCCTATCGGGGAGGAGAAAGATTTGAACTACCTTTTTCAATGGCTCAAGGGTCTCCTTGGATAGGGAAGCCCGACTTGTATATCGAAGGTCCATTGTGGTTATTATGCGCATTAGAGAATTATTGGCGGCTAAAAATCGGTTCAAGGGGAAATGTCGCTGGCCAGGCCAAAAACAAAAACAAAAAAGAGAAAGAAAGAAAGAAAGAAAGAAGGAAGGAAGGAAGGAAAGAAAGAAAGAAAGAAAGAAGAAAAAGAAAAAAACTGCGAAATTTTTTACCAAACTACTCATGCATTTATAGCCAACGTATTCCTACTATGAACAAGAACAAGAAGAAACACACACACACACACACACACACACACACACACATACACACACAGCAAGACATTGCAACAACAATGCCGAAAATATTTCTTTTAAAGGATGATGCAGAAACAAATGTTCACTTTTTACCAATTTTGCAGCTGAAGCCTCTATTATGCAGAACACAGATTTTTCACTGAATCAATTAGATGTTATCTCAAACCTAAAGTGCAGCTGCATCATCCTACTGGCAATGATGACAAGAGAATACAGATGTATTTACTGCTAAATACTGAGCTGCAGTCGATCTCTTTACCCCAGGTTTCGTTGCTTACAATGTGTTGTTCCCGGTACACACAGGCAGAAGCTGATCATACATGGATTCCACTGGGCCAAGCCTGAACTGTACAATGACAAAAAACTTAATCAATCATGATAGTTGCATGAAGATTAAACTTAGAAATTTGTTCATGAGGAGTATCTACTAAGCTTATAGTAAATTTCATTGGCAGTGTTCTGCATGTACCTATGTGTCACAATGGGAGATCGTTTTGGCCAAAACTATTATTTTGTCAGACACAATGGTGTTGAACAAGCAGGATAGAAAGGAAAGAAATCGCGTTTGCACTCATTTGCGCAATGACTTACAATTGTATTTTACCTCATCAGTACTGCACAATTTCTTACATAAACTGATTAAAGATCTTGTAATAATACGCGTTATTAAATGATCGCCCCTGGTAAGTAGAGACACAGCCACCCACAGGGAATTGAAAGATATAGCATACCGTACCGTCGTGTTCTTTCTTCAACGAGGCTTCTTTTCTTATGGTCGATGTTTCATAATTTTGGTGTTTTGCCCGCAGCAGTGTACACAGCTGTTTTACTTTAACACAGTCTAGCACAAGTCTGGCACTAATTTCAATTCTGAGAGCCCTCGGTGTATTGGATCACAACTGTGTGTCCTTTGTGTCTCGGAAAGTGACAATAAAATTTTTAGCTCAGTTGCTAAAATGTTTAATTTTCAGAACAATCACAGTGACTACTCAGTGAAAGACAATGGAAAATAATAAAATGAGCTTAAATCATGTCCTAATAATATCTGATACAGTAACGGTTAGATATTATATCATAAATCAAAGAATGGTGCAGTAATACAAAAATAGGAAATATGCAATATTGAGACAAGGTATTTTTAAAATTTTTGTTACTTACAGTATTATTATTGCACATTAGACAATTAGTGGTGGTGTAATTTTGTCCGTTTAAACAAATTACAATACAGAGTCTGAAACTCATTCAGATTTTGCACTGTTATGTTATCTTCTCCCATATAAAGTGAGTTATGAACATCCAAACACGGTTTCATTCGGTCTATACAATGACCCTGATAGGATGAAAGAGATAATGAATAGCAACCAGTGGCAGACACACTGCAATTTCTCTGTCATATCATACACTATAATCACGATAGGGCACCTATACCGGAGACGATGATAGAAGATACACTAGTGAGTACTCTTGAGACGTCCACTTATCAGTTCATCAATGCATTTCTATCTTTAGAACTAGATCATAGAGCTGGTTTTGGGCGATATATGTGAGTATACATGCGACGACGACAATAATGATGGCATTGCTGATGTATCTGATGATGATAATAATAACCATGACACTGTAAAGCGCTGTAGTCACAGAGAGGTGTTGGTATTTTGCGTTATTAAAAATGAGGACGTTCCTCGTTTGTTTTCTTTTTTTTCTTCATTCTTTTTTCCTTTTCTGTGCGACATTGCTCTCTCCCATTGCTAGTAAATACAAAGGTGATAAAATGGTTCACTGTAACTTGTGGGGTGTTATCTGAAAAACCAGGCAAAGTATTCAGATTGTACAACGACTGCCATGAAAATCTCGGAGACGCACACATGTGACATGTGGTGAAGGAGAGTAGAATGGGTGGCAGTGACAAGACCGAGATGAGGTGAGACACATCCATGCATTTTTGACCCTTTTTTTCTGCTTTACTACATCCAAAATCCAATGTATAAGTAATAAAATTAGCATAATTATGCGTGAGCATCTTAAATCACACAGCCATCATAGGAATATGAACGCACGTGCCCATCTGCAAACATGCTTGCCAGCACAACCATGTTGAATGGTTACCAACAAGGGCCACTTCCATCTCTTGTTCCGGCAAAGAAACTCAACATTTGAGACGCTTGAAAAATTTCTGGCTCGCACCCTGAACCTGTAATCTCCAGTCTCCATTGTCTGCATCGCCCCCGCCTCAGAAAGACGGTGAAATTACAGCTCTATAGCCGCCCCCTAACAAAAGCCTGCAGAGGTGTTACGGCGGACCAGATATTAAGATCTTTATCCCCGCTCAGAAAGATTTATTGATACTATCACTAGGAGGCCAGAGAAACGCGTATGTGGTAACGACCTTTAAATTTCAAATAGCGCTATTCATTGGACTTAAGTTTCACGTGCAGCCTGGCGTGTGCCGCTTGCCTTGTCACGTTCAAGTATCACCACGTTGAATCGTCTGTGAAGACAAATTCGAAGGCTTTGATATGAAAGAAAGTACAACAAGAGAATTTTTTCTTTAAAAAAAAGGAACCGAAGGGGAAAGATAATTTACACACTTAAACAGATTGAAAATTTGTGCACAGAATATTTAGACATAAAAATTCAACCCTTCCAATGAATTATGTACTCTGAGTTTGAATTGCTGAGTGCGTGTTGCGTTAGATTTAACGGAGCATAACTGAGTTAGATCCTTCACATTATTTGTTGAGCATTGTGAAATCAATCCTCTCTTGAGGAGGCCTAGAGAATGACGACCTTCGTCATACAGAGGAAAACAGGAAGGTTATCCACAGAGGAACATCTCGCCTTCTGTCTGTGTGAGATCAGAGTACAAAAGACGCACGTACGACAAGAATGAGCTTCTAATTCTATAGAAATATCACGAATGTAGCTTCTGGCAAAAGTATACCAGCAATTTCCGAGCAGATGAAGTGCATGTTATAATTGTTGGAGAGAAGACGCTTTTAGTCTTTAAATATCATCGTTGCTTGCTAGTGACATAGATGGCTAAGGAAACAGCTTCGGCAACCATGACTATTTTTAAATTGATGACTGAACAAATCCAGAAGATAATTCTTGTACATGTACATTCAAACACATGGAAACGTTTGTACAAACTATGCATTTGTCTTGAAATGGACAACGAAAAAGAAATTCACTTACTACAGTTTCATTATGCCCCATTCCAATGATTTTTAAACTCATGTAATGGAACATACAAAGAACCAGTTTTTTCTTCTATTTCTAATTTGAACATTTAAGCAAGTCATTGACCTCCAAAGACATAAAGAAATTCTTTCTCAAGCTCTGAGAATGCAATTTTTATGTTTGTATCTCCTTTTCTGTGACACCATTTCAACGATGAAAAAACATAAAACAAATAAGGAGAAAGAGCTCGGATAAAAGTGTCGAACCAATTGGAGCAATGCTGTCAATTCTGGACACTTTCATTCCCTTAAATCAGATCAGTTGTTTCTTTCTCAATATTTGCCAGTTGTGTTACTCTTCACCATTCTCTCTTGAAACAAGAACCACTCTAAGCCACTCATTCTTAACAATGAACAAAGCCATGGGAGTGGAGAAACTTTCCTTAGACTCCTCGCCGAGAGGGAAATGAGAATGGTATTGTCCGGGTGACTAAAAGTAACTTGAGAAAATTTGGTATGGAAAAAGTTGTCAAAGTTCACGAACAATAACGAAAAAGCGCAACTTGATAGTACCATCAGGTGGATTCATACCAATACGAGTTTTGTGAGCAGGATGATGTGAAATTTTAAAATTACACCCAGAAGTCTCTTCACCTCAATATTTTACTTGATCTTCGCAAGATCAAAACACTATAATATACCATCTCAAGACAATTTCTGTGCCCCCCCCCCCCCCAGCATAAAACTAGCACACACTGTAACTAGACTTGCAGATGTGTCGGACCGACGTTGAACGATAAAATCTAATAACTGATTGAAAACTCTTCACTAAATTTCCTTCAGTGAAATTCGGATGCATAATATTTCTTGAGCATTAAACTTGAACGCTTGTCTCAGATGATATAATGTCATATTTTCAACGTTGGGAAGACATTCTGATTACTGTAAACCATTAATACTACTGTTAGTTTCTTTTGAGCCTAAATATCTTCCTGGCAGACATACTGTTTTTCTGTCTGTCTGTGGCAGCGACATGGCGTCACCCGAGCCAGTGCTGTAAAGTGATAAACGTGCCGTGTGAAGATAGTTCAGATGACGTGTAATGTGGCTGGCACTCCAGACGAACAAAGAATCAAAGGCAGTCAGATGTGGGCATGTCGTTTTTTATTAAAGTCATAGACCGACTAAACATGATTACATCTGAGACGGGTGGAAGAGGCCATTCATTCTTCCTATGACATTTTTCACACATTAAATATGCAATTCTTGAAGTCAATGCTTTCCTAACTAACCAGAAAAAAAAATCTTTTAGTTGTTCGCAGAAAACGCAATGCAATACTACAATACAAGGCATTAACTCGAAGAACAAAAATCTCACCAATGAGCCTGTCAAACAGAGGGTGAAGGAACAGGGAGTTGCAAGCTAAATGTTTTGTGCAGAGGAGCGAGACAGCCAGAGAGAGCTAGGTCGTTGGAAAGTGGGGCACGCATCTCCAGTGCTTTTCTGTGAGGGAGGATTAACTAAGAGGAAAAAGATCTTGCCTAACAAAACTAATTAGAAATGAAACAGTTGTAGTGAGTGCAGATTTTTCAGACAGCTCCCTCGACAGGTGCAAGAATTTCTAGTAATATGGAATTTTTGTGAAAATTTAAGTTTGAGTGAATTTTATATTTGTCCCTTTCAGATACCGTACGAGACAATTGATACGAGACATAACTCTGGGTTCCACGCACAGAAACTAGACCGCAGAAATCAGCAAGTAAAATTCAGTGACATGGCATTAAAGTACAATCCGCTATTCGGAAATATAAAACTAAAATAATGTTCTTTTAATGAAGAATAAAAGATAAGATATTTTTAACAAGAAGACCGAATTTCCACCACTCCTTCAGATTTCTTCTACCACACGAATCCTACGACAAGGGTTCAGAAATTCTTTTGAAATTATTAAACTGCACAGTCTAATGGGACACAGTTCAATCAGTTTTAAAACAATTTTGATTTGCTGTGTGTGTATGTGTGTGTATGTGTGTGTGTGTGTGTGTGTGTGTGTGTGTGTTGAATATGTATAGTATCAATGCAGCACTGTCTTAGATTACAGATATTTACGGAGATTAAAATTGTTAAATTTAGGGAGATGCAAAAACGCAGTCAAATCCTCAAAATTTATTTGTTTGTTTGTTTTTCCATCTATTTAAAGCTTGCAGAATTTCGGGGTGGATAAGTGAAACAAAGTGACTGGCTGACTCTTTTTGCTTGTTTTCTGTCTTTTTTTTATACAATGGGGAGTTGGGTTTTGTTTTGTTTTGTTTTTTTTAATGGCGGTAACCATACAATGGACTCAAATTTGATCAGACCTCTAAGAGCGTTATTGAGTGATTGTGAGGATAACTGGTCACATCAGAGTTTCCAGCCACGCGCCAAATAAATTGCTAACTATACCGTCCCGCAGCTGACGCAAAAAGATCTAGAGAAGAGCGATAGAAAGTTTCTTCTTAAGCCTTTAGTTACATCACAAGGCTTTTCATTGAGTGACTTCCCGCCTGCGGAGAATATTAGTATTCCTTCCAGTCCTGCTCCGCCTCTTAACCTTCTGTGGCAACTTGGGCTTGATTACAGTGTTTCTTTTGGGTAATCCCTTTTACAAAGAAGATTCTCTGAAGCTTTTCAATGAAAGAGGTCCTCAGGACAAGCGCTTACAGTGGAAGAGTAGGAGGTCGTGTAGAGCAATGAGAGGGCATTCTAATGAACCCTGTGGCTTATTCTGAAAGACTTTCTCCAGTCTTGAAGAAGACTGGTGTGGTAACCACTACCCATTATTGGTTGGGCCAGGGCGGCCACAACAACTGGCTGGAGCCGACCTTGTTTGCTTCTCTCCCCTGACCTCTTTCACCCCGGAATCAAGGGGTGACAATCGAGGTGACAAGTCGTTCACAAGAGCATCGTCTTTCACGGCAGAGCTGAGTGCCGCTGTTCAGTGTGCAGCTCACAATGTTGGCGTGTGTCTTCAAGAAAGAGCCCAAGTCGGGTGGAGACGTGAGGAGATAAAGGAGATACCGCTTGAAAGGTAGAAATAAGAGAGTCGTCATTTTCCCAGGGGAAAAAAATGATTATTCCCTCACAAACAAAATATTCTTTGCGCCACAAAAGCTTGGTAACTTCAGCTCTTCATTGCGTAAATTAAAAAAGAAATACACGTTTTCAAAAAATGAAAGTGAGATTGAAGGCCATAAAAAGTGGAGAAAATGCCAAGAGTGATAGATGACAGTGGGGAAGAAAAAAAAAGGAAAGAAAATAATGAAAGATTCTTCCCGAGTGTTTCCTTTGCCGAGACATCCAAGCAGACATTGTATTATTAAGAAAGAAAAGAAAAGGTGTTATGTATCGGATGTGTCGTCTTGAAATAATTGAGCCTTTAAATGGATACTTTGAAGTGTTTAATGTCTCATATTTTATAGGTTTGACTGCATTCACAGTTTGGATAATCATTGAATCTGTGCTATCTGGCATTCATAATCAACTTTATGAAAGTTGTCATTCAATCGAACTTTTTCGGAAATGTTTATTTCCTTTATTGGTAGTAGAAGATAAGAGGCTCTAGAATACGTTGCAGTGAAATTTGAACATTTTTAAGTTCAGAGTATTCATCTAAATATGAACGTAAATGAACATGACTGTCTTGTTCATCCTGGTATTACACAGTCTCGTCGTTAATATTTATATTAGTCTCCTTATATTAAGTGAAACAAAAAATGCCGATTGTCAGAAGACATTGTGCGTCAAAAGCTGATTTTTTTTTTTTAACCGATCAGCTTTGTCCTTTTTGTTTTTTTAATTTGAAACACACACACACACGCGCACACATATGTATTTGTGGACAGTAGCCGCATAATGCGTGTTTATCAACACTTCATTTTCTAAAACTAGTTCCACTGGTAAATTACTCATGCCGAGTACATTTTTAGGCACATGTTCTAGCTCAAGTGAATATTATAGTCAAACGGTTAAACTTTGATGTGTAGCTGGACCACGTCTCGCACAGCAAATTTCAGCAAGCCTTGAGCCAGGTTCTCTGCTCATACAGAACTCACCTTGGTGTTTCATATCATTTCTTGATATCTCCGATTTGCTTGCAAAAACATTTTTGTTCTTCGATATGTTTGTTATAATATATTAATAATTGCTTACGCTTTAACCGCTGCTGATGTCGTATGGGAGCCTTTGAAGATGACGCTCCAAACCTTCTCTAACCCTGTCTTCCACTGGTCTTTGAGACTCAGCAAAATTCTTTCCTGTTCTTTTTTGGATGCTGTCTTTCAATCTCTTCCTTAAATTTTTGTCTTCTTCATTTGCGACTGCCCCTGACTGTGCCCTGTAGGACGGTCTTTGCCGGCCCAAAGATCGGGACTCACGAGCGAGACATCTGTTTTCATTTCTTTCTAGTGAGAATATTCCAATAAGGTCCCACACATTCCTGGATTCTCTTGAGGATTCTATTAATTGTTGCATGGTCTCTGTAGTTTATACCAAAGTGTTATCTGTAGCATCTCATTTCTGTTACAAGGATCCATCTTTCTAAATCTACAGTGAGTGTGTAATATAACAACATGCTCATATCTCAGGTTGTCTTCTTCAGAGGCAATCGACAGACTAGTCAACACTTTTCCTTTCATGCACAATATTGCAGCAATTTGACTTGTGTTCATATGAACAAGTCATGCGACCGTGTCTTCTTCTTATTCATGCATATTGACACAGAGAGCATTGAACATGGGTTTTAACACTAATTCTGTGTTCTACACATATTAACTGTGTGTGAAAATACCAGAATAACTTCACACACAGAATCAGCCGGACGGAGAAACCATCTATACATCTATCGATAATCTATTCCACTCCATATCCCTCCTTACTCATTTCTTTTTTCACCCGTTCATTAATATATCCATCAGCCTGTCTATATCACTTTATTCTAGTCGACCCATCGATACGCTACACAAACGATGTGAGATATAAAGATGTTTCATTTCTTCAAAGACCATCTGTCGCAGTTCCGACTCTGCGATCTTCAATATCAGTTGAGCTAAATGAAAGGCTGTACAGCTCAGGTTGTGGGATGATCTCGCACACTGAAGGATGAGGGTAGCGGCTCTGACACCTGAAGGCCCCGGGTGCCGCTCTGCTGGGTCCATTCTTACCATGATCTTCTGACGGAGTTTCACGTTCAGTTTCATAACCACCATTGTGTTTTATGTGACTGTCGTTGTTTTCTTCCTCTTCCTCTTCTTTTCTCCCCCTTTCTTCTCTTTTTCTCCCTCCCCCGTTCTCTGTCGTTTTTCTCCTACCTATCTTTCTTTCTCTCTCTCTCTCTCTCTCTCTGTATCTTTTTCCTTTTCTTGTCAGCTACCCATAACGCAATGGACGAACCCACATAACACAGTATCCGTGGCGAATGTTTGCCACGTTTATAGTAAATGTGGGTATGGATGAGTGGTTGTGTGGGCGTGATCTCTATTCTTTTTCCAATGGCAAACACCGAGTGAGATTTGACATTGCATCGTTTCCGTAGAAGAACGAGATGGTTTATTTTAATTTGGAGACAGCACGTGCAATAAAAGATCAGGGAGATGGAAAGGGGGGGGGGGGTACATAGGACAAAACAGGAACATTGCATCGATGAACTCATGTATTTATTACGATTATGTATCCCGCTCGAACTTCATGTCAAGTAGTTACTTGAATATGACGATGTATTCACGCAGTAAATGGTGACGCTGAAGGAACAACATTTCGCGAACAATAGGAACGAGATGGTTCCATATGTTACCATTTGATGCACAACATGATCTATAATCTACAATATTTAATCGTATCAAACTCACGCTGCAAGTGGGCCAGAAGACAGACACGCATACACACAAACAAAGATGATTTTATCTCATATACCCAGAGTTTCTGGGATGTTATTGATAGATAGTTTAGTACTATAGCCGGTAGCGGTGTTCTTCACTGCCGTAATTTAGTGGCATGAGATGAGGCTTTGAAGCTCTGGTTATGAATACAATAATCATTAGAATAGCCGTAGGTCTTACGTAGAGAAAGAGTAGAGCATCAGGCATCAGACCAAAAGTATAAACTCAATCTCACATTCAAACAATATGAAGAACAGATCGATCTCATGATCAATATTTTTATATAGACCGAAGTTGTTAATATTTTTTTTTTTAATTTCTATGAAAGGAGGTGAGTAGGGGGAAAGGGGGGGGGGGAGATATTTGATGCAGTAATCACACTGCATATCGAATCAGAGCTCAGAATAAATACTTGTGGTTTTACAAGAAAATAATGGTTTCAAACTAACGAGTAGTGCTATGTCGTATCATGTCATCTATTTTCATTTCCTTTTCTTTTTTTGTTTACTCTGGTTGAATTCTCGTACGTCCGCACAATCCACTCAAGTGACATAATTTTTGTTTGACCCATTATAATAAACAAGCTTCATCATAATAAACAGTCGTGAAATATTATGGTTATTCTTCCCTGCTGCTTTCTTGTTTAAGTTTCAAGAATTCAAGTAAATGAAAAACCTTTGCTCTCATAGAAAGATAGCCTCCTGTCGCTTGTAGGCGTACTTTACGTATTGCCTTTGAGAGAAACTAGATTTACTGCTGCTGTAAATTGTTGTACGTAGGCACAACCGCAACTGTCACTGCAGTTATTAATACTGCTACATTTTCTCTCTATGTTGTTCTTATTGTAGTTTTTCTTGTTGCTGTTGTTATAATTGTTGTCGTCGTCGACATCGGCTTTGTTAATGTTATTGTTGCTGTCCTTTTTCGTGTTATCTACCATAAGAACCAGGCCCATATTATGATTTTATTTTTTTTTAAAGGTTCTTCGCCCTGACATTGATATAATATGACATTTTTGCCTGTATGAGAAATATCGTCATTTTGAACTTTTCTTTCTCGTCCTGTCGTTCTTTTTGTTTGATAGTTTCTTGTCAAATATGTGGGAGGGGCCATGCCTAAAAAAACAGCCTGCACTGCCGAATTGTTGTGGCGGTTGACAAAATAAATGGCCCCTCCTTTGAAGGCCGTAACATGTGATATAAGGAATCTGTCATTTCTAAGTGGAAACGAAAACCAGTGAGCTTCTCGGAACCTAGTAGGAAAAAATTACCTATGAAGGAAATAACAGTGTTGGGAGATAGAAAGGAGAGCAAAGAGAGAAGACAAAATATAAAAGAACTCTTCTTATTCAACATTTATGGAAACAATGCGCGTTCACTGAGGAATATAAATTTGAGACTGGTTTATTATTTTATTCCCTCACGATGGATCTATGCTGGCGGTTTCAGCACCAAACAAAAAAAATTATTCGATTTGACTAAAGAGCCAGATACTACTTTTTGTTCCGACGGGTAGCTCTGTCTCGAGTGTCATGAAATATGACTCCGTGACCTCCATGACCAATGCCTTGCGTGGAGGCGGCGCGTTCACGGCACGCGCCATTGTTGTGACACAGTAAAGAAATCTTGACGGTGCGAGGTGTGACAGATATTTCATGGCATTCTCTAGGCACCTTGGTTCCTGTTGTTTGTTGGAGGGAGATGGAAGGGGGGGGGGGGGGGGAGGGTTGAAGGAGAAAAAAAATAAAAATGGTGGTGGTGGTGTGGTGAGGGGGTGGGGGGAGGTTTCAGTGATGGACCAGAGTGTTAAATTGGCTTAAGAATTCTGTGAGGTTCAGTTGTCCATAATTTATAGCTTTGTCTAATTTAACATTTAAAGCCCTGTTGTATGTAGTTAGTAAGCAGCCTACTTCATGGAAGTGTTAGTGAGATCAATGACACATAGAAGTCAAAACTAGCAGGTTCCATAGCTGCTCACTTTAAATCCCGGAAAAATGACTGGTGAAGTTTGCAGCTGTACACAAAAGGGCATTCTCTTGATTGGTTATTATTATGATGGTTAACAAAATTTATAATATAGGAACTCTTTGGAGATGGATGAAGATAATGCTTCTAAGAAAAGTCGTTACTATAAAATTTGCTAAATCGAGATACAAAAAAGACGACAATTGTCACAAACATAATGACTATGATCAAGCGCCTGCTTCATGTCAGTGGTGATTATGTCCCTTCAAACGTCTTTATCTTTTATTGTTCTCTGTGTGCCCGCCATTCTTTCCAGTTTGAGTCATCACGCTGCATTGGTCATTTTTCTTTTCTTTTTTTTTTTTTTCTTTTGTTTCTTTTTTTGTGTTGTTCTCATGTTGTTGTTGTTGTTGCTGGTGGTGGTGGTGGTGGTGTTGTTGTCATCGTTGTTGTATAGTAGTTGTCGTTCCATTCAGATTGCCAGTGGTCGCCAAATTAATGTTCCAAGCTCAGTATCTCTTTATCTCGTGTCGTGACTAATGAAGATTGCCTGACATATCTTTATTGTATTGAGACCACATGTATAAAGCTGGGTGATCTTTCTAATGGTAAATATTGCTTATGCAGCCTGATTTCTCAGCATTTTGCATCAATGTTTAGTTAGCTAAGACCATAATGGTAGTTTATCTTATCGTATTTTTTCGGATCAAATTCATCAGATGGCATATGCCGTCTAAGAGATTATCATTCATATTGTAGTGGCCTAAGGAAATAAAGCAGCATAACTGTTCCTTTGTCGTTGTTGTTGCTGTTTTCAGACAATATGTTTATCATAGATGTAAATGTGGTTGTCTTGAAACTTTGCTTACAAATAAGCAGTATCTTCGTTATGGCTTTATGTTCTTTCCCTTCAGTACGCAGTCATTCCTCCCTATCAGCTTATCGAAGCATAGAAATAACATAATTAAAGTCTTTTCAAGTATCACAAAGTAATTATTGTGATAGGTCAATATAAACTTGGAACACTCTTTTTGTCCAGTCGCTCGCTCAATCAGTATCATTCTATCTGCTGCTTCACTTAAAAATTCATCGCATTTGTTTCATCCTGTTTTACAGAACCTCACATGCTGATGAGTTCTTTGTTTGCCCTTTCTGCCTAAGAACGTAGGCTGTGAGATGCCATGCAGGCGTGCAATAAGCAAACTACTTGTAAATTCTATAGAGGAAAAAGAAAGTATCTCCTATAGCTACACACATTTTACAATAAAGAAATACACATCCTGATTGTAAAGGGCCCATCTAATTCACATTTCTTCGTCACTGTTAAAAAAAAACAACCAAAAAAACGACAATCTTTATGTTGTTAAGTGCCAAGCCATTTAAGCTTCTCATCTTTTTCACAGATCACTGCAACCAGCAAGAGAAATGTACTCATATTGCTTTTTACCTGTGCTGTTGTGACCTCCAAGAATTTTTTTTCTTCAAATTTCCTCCTGCAATATACCAAACATATTTTCACGTCTTGTCATCAGTTAAGGTTTATTATACAGAAGCGATAGAAACAACGCTGAAGAAAGAAAGAAAGAAAAATATGAATGTTTTCGTCTATAAATCCTGAAGTCATTCATTCATTACGAACTTCCTTCTTTTACATCATTTTCACCCCTTCCCTTTTTTTATATTGTAATGAACTATTGCTTTCATACATTTCATACATATAAATGGCACAACATTTATTGTCACTCTTTCAGTTGTCCTGTGTTGTTCTTGTATTCAGGCATATTTTGTTTTGTTATGTTATTTTAAGGCACACACTGCCATTGTACTCAGACTTTATTCTTTGTGACTTCCCACTCTTTACATTTCTTCAAATTCTCTTCTTTCCAGTGCCCTCTCTCTCTCCTCTCTTTCTCTCTCTCACTCTCTCTCTCTCTCCAGCTCTCCGTTATTTTCTCACCCACTTGAAATCATTCCTTTTTAATGGAGACATCTGTCTTTCTCCTCTGTGAGAGGTTCCCAATCCCTATGAAAAAAACTACTTCAAAACTTTCCCTTTCCCACGGGGGAAAGTAAAAAACTAAAACAAGAAAAGGTGTAAAAGCTAAAGAGATCTCATGTAACAATAACTTCTCCCGGCCTGCCCTTGAACGCTGTCAGTGTGAATAGTTGTAACGTGGCTCGCTAGCTGTCGCACGCCTTGTATTAAGCTAGTCTGGCTTACCAGCTCACCCAGGGAGGGACTGTAGCCCGATCGTCCTATAGCCTACTAACTTTATTACAAAACGTCAAAGCACGACTGAAAAACTTAAAAAAAAAAAAAAAGGTTTATTAACATAATCCAGTCTCTCTCACTTTTCATTTTCTTACCTTGGCTTATTAACAAAAAGACGAAAGAAAGAAAGAGAAAGAAAGAAAGAAAACATAGTCGTTTTAGTGTGAATTAAATATAATAAAATACCGTGAAAACAAAGACCTCCAGAAATTATTGCTCGTAATTTTGAACAAACCTGTTTTCGCCTATGGCAAAAGTCGAACTGACAAGCTCTGTAGTTGGTAGTTTGTCTCCGGGTCTCTCTAAAAGATGGAAAGCTGTTGCTGCGCTGTGTGTTTACCATTCAGGTGGATCCCCGTAATGGGCAGGGCTGGAGAGGAAGCCGCCGAGTCCCAAATGTTGCCATCTCGAACACCTATTCAACATTTTGCAGTTCGAGAAAACAAAGGGCTGCGACTGCTGGCTTCCTAAGTTCCCTCCCCTCACGGGCTGTTTTTTTTTAAAATCGAGTGCCACATAATATTAGGTCTTTGACGAATATATTACCAGTTTCTCAAGCCAATGTATTTGCTTGATTTACAATGACAGTAATACTTTTTCCTTACTGTGTTGTCTTTCTCCTAAACTTGTTAGTTTTATTAATGTTACTTTTTTTTTTCTCCTTTTGACAAAGAGATTGACAATTATAGAATTCCCCCTTCCAGCCTATTCATATCACCCCCCCCCCCCCCCCACTTCTAACCCTTCTCCTTGCTGTCCCGTTCACTGTTTTAGTTTATTTTAATTTTTTGTTTATCTTTCGCTTATTTCGCTCACCTGGTTGAGACTTTCAATTACAGTACAATTACAGTACATGTATAATTAATGGCACAGAAAGTTTAGGGCCCTGTTCAGGTTATTAAGCTAAACAAACAGACACACGAAAACAAAAAACAATAATAATAATAAAATACACAGCAACCGGAAAAGATGGCGTTATATTAATTAACGGTAGGCCTACGTGTGACGATAATTAAGCTGAACTAATTTTCTCCTGCCAGAGAGGAGAGCAAAGGCTGGGTGGGGGAAAGGAGGGGTGAATAACACGTGAGTGGAGACAGTAGCCCTCAACAGCGCAAAGCCAAGAAGGAAATGAAAAGATATTTGGGATTATGTTTTGGGAACGTATGCAGTCAGACTCTATGGGCCCTGGTTGCAATAAGTGCAAGTGTTTGATCCGTTCGATATCGAATGCGCGAAGGGCAGGGTAACGAAAGCACGAACTCGTGTGCATAATAGATGTCATCATTAGGTGAAATATTTTCTAACCATGTTTATTTAACAGAGAGATAGAGCGAGCAAAGAAACACCCAAAAAGCACGGAGGAACAAAGCAAAAAATTATCCTACGAGATGTGATTAAAGTATCGACTGGGACACAGGTTGCTTTTCTGCCATATTTCTCTTTTTAGACCGAAAATGAAGTGGATCCGGATCCACTTGGCCTTCAGTAGTTCATTCTGGCTGTAAAGACTAAGACAAGCTGTCATAAATTCACCTATAAAGCAGCGAGGAAGGACCTCATTATTGAGATTACATCTGTTAAAGGTGTAAACATGAACACATAGATCTGGATTTTAAGATTCATTTCCTGTTCGTTTTAGTTTTCTTTCTTTTTTTTTTTTTTTTTTCCTTTTTTTTCTTTTTTTTTAATCTCTTCTTCGGATTTTTCTTTAAAGCACTTTGAAAATGATTGAGAGGAAAATTGAAATTAAAAACAGGTGATGTAACAGATTATTTTGTATCCGGCTTTTGTACGATAAGAACCTTTGTCTCTATTTCATTGGCGCGTTTGTTTCTTTCTTTGTTTATTTGCTTGTTTGTTTGGGTTTTTTTGTTCATTTGGCAACTGCAGTCATACTTGTAATTTAAAGAAAGAAAGAAAGAAAGAAGGAAAGAAAACATAAAGAAAGACATGAAGAAAGAAAGACATAAAGAAAGAGTCAAGGAAAGAAAGAACGAACGAAAGAAAGAACGAAAGAAAGAAAAAAGGTTATAATGAATAGATAAGAGGTGAAGTGTGAAAAGCAGCATTATTGTGATTTGTATTGTTATAACTATATCTTAGTTTTGTTTTGTTTTGTTTTTGTTTTCTCCCCACCCCTTTCAAATGTAATGAAAATTTATGATTGGTTGTTGGTCCCCCTGCCCTATTTCTTGTTTGTTTTGCTTGGTTTTCGTCTGTGTTGCCGTGTCCCGACAAGGGCTATCGTGGTCCAGGAGACAGGGGTTGTGTGAGCCTGAGAATCGTTTCCAATAACAGAGAGGTCACTGGCTTGTGTCACGGTGGCCTCATAGCCACTCTGTCATTATCATCACTGCCATCGGCCTTATCGTCACCGCTGATCTCATTACTTCCTGCCCAGGACCGCCCCCCCCCCCCCCCACCAGATGTTGAAGATGTATATGTAGAATATGATCACTCTATGTTTTTCTGAGCTCAATCGTGCTTCATATGTAGTGTGGGCATGTGAATGAATAAGTCTTTGTTTGCTTTGTTTTGTTTTGTTTTGTGCTCCAATTAACAAATTAGAAAGCCATTTTCATACAGTATAAAATTCCCTGATTGTTCACTATGAAATTTTAGTCAAAGATGCTAGTATGTTGTAGAGGACAGGAGAGAGAGAGAGGGGGGGGGGAAGGTGGAGGAATATACTCGACATTCGGAAGTTGCAACTAGAGGATTGTCATAAGAGAGAGCGATCTACACTTTTTTTTGAGAGGCTAGAGAGCGAGATCGATGTAAGGGCACTTTCAGTGCAACCAATCTCTCAGTGAATCTTAAACAGTGTTCATTCAAACCTACACCATATAACCGTAAAATTCACAAAATAGATGTTTTATGTATGTGTGTATGTGTGTTTTTCTACAGCACAGTTCAGATCCTGCAGATAGAGATCTGCCACATTTTATTCAGAACAGTCCTATACAACGTGGTAAGCTCTTCATTTACTCAAAGTAATTGCCAATTTAAAAAAAAGGGGTTCAAAAGGCAAAAAAGGTTTTGAGAAAAATAGAAACAGAAAAGCCATGTAACGGGCAAAATTACACTCTTAATCGGAACTTGTTATGACATTGGAAAATCAAGAAGATTTATAACATGGGGGAAGAAAATACAGTGGCAGGCGAGACAAGAGAGATGAAATGTATAACTGCTGACAGGGGACCAAATTTGTTTGATGAATATTATAATGCTACTAAAAGATGATAAGCCTGAAGAGAAAAAAAGATGATCTGATGGCCCGAGCCCTCCAATGACGGTCTATAAATCAACCAGGACAAAATAATTAAAACCTAGTCTTATCACGCATGAAGATGCTCAAATATGTCATTGCACATGAAAATAGATCTAGTAGGCTACATGTGGTATAGCATGACATTGATGTGCAGAGGACAAATTTCTCTTCCTCTATCTATCTATCTATCTATCTATCTATCTATCTATCTATCTATCTATCTATCTATCTATCTATCT
>JBCEWB010000014.1:3092005-3109750 GCA_039654565.1 Peronia peronii | reverse complement strand
ATACATACATACATACATACATACATACATACATACATACATACATACATACATACATACATACATACAAAAATACAAACAAACAGACATACATACAAATATGCATACATGTACACACAGACAGACAGACAGACGTACAGACAAGTAGACAAACATACGTTTTGTCAATATCTTGCGTCCTGCACAGTTTAGGGAGACAACGATTTCTTTCAATTTGCCAGAGAAAAACATTTTATTTCATCCACGTACACGATCTTTGAGCAACTCTGTGATCACAGAGTTGTTAAATCCAGGATTAATTTTCTCCTGCGGAAATCTGATAAGACAGCTCAAATTTAACCCTTTGGCTCTCACTTAACCTTAGAATTGAGCGCGAAAGAGCACATGGGATGTCTAGGAACCAGAGACGAGGAGATGACACCTCTCTTTCATCTGAGCAATAGCCGGAGAGTGGGAACGCTTCAAAGCGAACTTGAATTATCTGATGAATCAGTGCTGACAAGGATCATTGTGCCAGCTAATAAAAACATCCAGACTGTAAAAAAGAAAAAAAATGAGGGGGGGGGGGGGGGGGGAACAAAAAAAACCAAACCCCTCTACGTGTGACCTCCGTGCCAGCCACATTCCAGCAAATCGGTCTTGGATCTCTCTGGTCGATTCTGCCTTCCTGGTCAGTGGTGGAAAGAAAGAAGGCCCAGAGTGGAGGGGAGAAGGAGGAGGAGATCTTCAAGCACAGGTTTAGCAGACAACCGATGGAAAGACGAACTTGCTATGATTCTACGTGTAGTGCAATTCTTGTTTTGTGTACTACTATAGTGCAGGTAGCTCAAGGTTTTCAGCAGGCAGTTCTTTATTTTTTAAAAATAAAATAAAATATAATACATGTTTGTTTATTTAGAAGGCCTGAATTTTCATGGCTTTTAGTGTAGGATTTCCACACTGTATTTGGAATGAAATTGGGTAGAGAATTTTGAAGTTGTCGAGAAATTTGAGTTTTGGAAATGTTACAGTTACATGTAGGCTGTATATCTATAGTTATATTCATATATATCAATATCTAAATAGTTTTGGTATTCAAGGTAACGTTAAATTTTACACATCTCTAGAAAGTAGTAGATGTAGAAACAGTTACCACTATCTTTTTTTTTTTCCTTTATCCTAAAGTGCGGCAGAGACCTTCCCGTCCCGACCCTGCCCGCCGCCTCCCCCCATCTACTTTTCTCTTCCTTTTCACTACTTCGAGGGTGACAGCCTCTCATCTCAAAAACGACTAATGTCCCAGAGCTTACATAACTACATGCATTAAGTGCACATCAACTAGACATCCAACATGGAACTTAAAAAGCTTGGTTTCCTCTTCAATCGGGAGGGAAAAGCAGAGATCTATATCACTCGAACACACTTCCAACTTATTAGTTTGTACACATGTACTGTAATAAATTAATACACGCGTACATGTATTATGTATGCACTGTATCATTGTGCAGCTACAATCAGTCCTACTATTCCCATCGAGATCCATTTATAAAAATCAAACTACATGTATATGTATTAACTACAATGCTCCATATTATGTACATGTATGTATTTCTTGTACATGTATTTGTTTTAAATTTCTAGCAGGCAATATCTCTTTCAAATACAAAGATAATCATTTACTTTAACTGCTCCATGAAGAAACACAGAGAGAGAGAGAGAGAGAGAAAGATTCGGAGAGTCATTTTTGTCTTTTAACTATCCTCATGATCAAGTGTAGCACAATATTCACCAAGCAGACCATGGTCTGTCTGTACAAAGCACACAGTATGAGACAAACTGGAGGAGGACAATTTAAAAAGACTTCAGAGTTTAGATAAGATTAAGAAGTGATTCCACATTCTTCATTGATACTCTCTTGACGTGTGCCTGTGCAAAGGCTACTTTGTGCAATACAGTACATGAAAAATATAGCTACAACCACAGGCACATACATGTACACATTTTAAAAAAAAAATATTTGCATGTACAATGTACATTGCACAGTGCTCTCCACAATCAATTCTTGCTTGGAGTCAACCCCTTTTGGCAGCCCTAATAAATGAGTATTAGTAATTATTAGTACTATTTTTTTTCTGTATACACTATACATGTTTCTCCGTTTTGGTTATTATCAACCATGTCTAAAGTTACCCATATCATTGTTTTGATCCTAGGGACTCCACTTCAGATTGTATTTGGGTAATATTTAGCAGTAACATCTGATCCAATGAACTGCAGCTGCATAGCCTATACCACTGAGGTGAGATTTGCATTAATGATATAACAAGCAGTGATAAGGAGTGGGGTGGCGAGGGACCACTCCATTTTATTATATGTAGATGATACCAGCCCCACAAATCAATGGGCAACAAGAACCCTTCTTTGAGATTGAGCCTTCATTTGTACCGGTACAGTGCATTTAATCTCACTTCAAATTCAAGACTCTCAAAATTGTTAGCTTGTAGTCCTGACAGTAAAAAATTAAACTACAAGTACAGTGTAGGCCCAGATATTATATTAATATTTTATGAAGTCCTTAGTTGAGAGTCTGTGCCTTAACTTTAACACTGAAGCCTCCAGCTCTATTTGGGTGATCCACTGTGTGCAGTTTTATGCAGAGTTCATGTGTGAAAAAGAAAATATATGTGATGCTTATAATTTTAAAGAATTCTGCTTGAAAGAACTGGGTGAGAAAAACTGGCGAGTTTAAAATGGACACAATATCCCGACAGATACAATACCCCCAGAATGACATTTCTGGTACAATACAAGTACATGTATATCAACTTGCTTGCTGCGATGCATACATATATCTAAAACAATTTACAAGTACATTTTGTTCAGATGAAAATTACTTCTTGTAAATGTGGCAAATGGTGGGACTTGCATGTGTTCATACAGGTATATGTAGTTTGTATTTAAACAAGTGATCAACAAATACAATGTAATTCCCTGGTTTTAATGTGAAAAAGATATTAGCAAGCTAATGAAAGGATGTCAATATTTTAAGTAACTGGTACAGCATGTGCAATTATTATCCTTCTGATAAGTTTTAAAACTATATTTTGGATAACAGAACATGACATCTAACTAGAACAAAAAAAACAGAAAATGGGCATATGTAGAGCAATAACATTTTTATTGTTCATCTACAAAGTTGTTTGTTTGAAAGGACAAACATTACGATTGAGAAAAAAAAAAAAAACTAGTGAGTGCAGTAAGGGAAAGAAGAATTATATTTGCCGGAAAGGCTGAGAAGAGAAAATAGACCTACAATTAATAATGATGACTGTGTAGCAAAGTAGATTGAATTCTATTCCGCAAGAACAGTCAGCAAGGTTAAATACAATATTTTTTTAAATTGAATTTTATTTAGAAAATTGTGTCAAGCAATTAGGAATGACTTACAATCATGGGGAAATTAATTTGCTGAGCATAAAGCACAAAAAAAAAAAAAGGTTTGGTCAAATCTACCTGATGCTACATTTGTCAGCATTACACAAGCTATAAAGACACTAAAAAGCAGAGATGAACCCTAGCACTATGAGAACACTGCACTGTTCGACAGGCCTTTGCCACAGTCCAGAGTTCAAATGAAAGAAGGTCTAACCTGCTCAAAGACTGTCTATAGCTATCATGTAATGGTCCCAAAACAACATACAATTAATAACTTTGAAAACAGTTTAAACACCAAAAAAAAAAAAAAAAAAAGGCGGGGATGTATATCCACAAACTTCATTGATAATGTGAACTGTAATGAAGCTTATCACCAACATGGGAATTCTGAATGCACTCATATCTTGTGATGTGCCCCATACAAATTCCTCGTGCACTGTTTATATTTTAAAAAAAAAAAAAAAAAAAGACATACCAAGCCCTAAAAAAAAACTACACAGAAACCTATTTTGCTTCATTGAAAAGTGCCACAATTTTTTTTCAAAAGGAAAGAATATGAAAATTTCACATAGAAAATCCACTCAAAGAAAGTTTATCAACACACATCACAATACATAAGCAATAATCAACACATAAGTCCAAAATATAATTTGGATATTATGGGGGGGGGGAGGGGAGGGGGGGGGGGGGGGGGGGGGGGGGGGGGGGGGGGGGGGGGGGGGAGGGTAGGAAAAACCCCCCCCCCCCCCCCCCAATGCGTAGGTTCATATTTGACTAGATGAATGACAAGACACTGTACCAAGTAAAGGGCGAGCGCTTAAAGAGAAAATAATACAATGATTTAGAGAAATCTGAGAAAGAATTGGAGAGAGAAAACAATTTTAATGGGGTATCAAACTATCGCATGGAATAAGAAAATAAATCTTTCAGATCTCATATAGAAATATGCGAGAAGACAAAAAAAAAACCACAATGGTTATGATGGTCTATGTGAGAAAAAAAAAACCAAAAACAAAAACCAAAGTGGAAATTGTAACATGACCCTTGCATGCCAGACATACCCACACGTGACATTTATAAGGTATAAATATCAGCAGACAAAGTAAGATGTCATGATTGCATCACTCAAATTTACACTGAGCACTCATACTTGTTCCTGCCACGCAACAGGTCATAAGAATGAATGATGACACTTCCAGTTCATTCACAGCCCGGCATGCTGCAACAGTGTCAAGATCACCAGACGGAGCAGTTGTTTTGAGCTCTTTTGTTCGCATAATGTGCAGATGACGGTGGTAGAAAAACAATGAGGATGAAGAGAAGCTAGCACGCACCATTCAAATCATTACTTGGATGTCATCATCGTCACGAATTCTGAAATGACACAAAGAAAGTGAATTTTAATATTTGTGATTAAGAGAATCACCATATATTATCTATGCCCAAGCAGCGATAATCACATGTAGATCTCACTATAGCCTGACCATTTCACCCGTGAATTTCTAAAACAAAACAAAACAAAAATAAATTAATATTTTAACTATGTCATCTGCAAAAAACCTTCAAAAATAGTTGTCCAAACCTTCAAAAATAGTTGTCCATTCCTGCAAGACCTGAAATATCTCAAGAAAACAGGCCGCTACAACCCAATTATGATGGCTACTGTTAATGTGAATAACTCTGTGTAATGAAGATCACTCGGTGGATCATCTGAGAAACGTTTTCTTGATGTTCTTGATCCAAAATAGATCCATTCTCCGTTTGTGTTTACTTCCGGGTAAAAAGGGGAGCGGAAGCGGAAGTTTGACATCATAATTCTGTTTACTTCCATGTAAAAAAAAAAGGGGGGAGGAAGTGGAAGTCTGATATCACAATTCCCCGTTTACTTCCGTGTAAAAAAGGGGGGCGGAAGTGGAAGCAGAGACGTCATAATTCATGGATCCTTACAATGGGTTTAATTTTGGTTCATATAAAAGCCAAGACAGACCTCAATCATCCTTTAATCACCCTAGAGAAGTCTTAATCGTTCTGCTTCGAATAATATAAGGAATGGTTCAGAAAAAAATTCTGATATTTACCATGATTTGCTATTAAAAAAAAAAAAAAAACTAACATAAACTATTAAGGCATAACCTAACTTAACTGAACTTCAATTTCAACTTCAAGGGTTCTGCAGGTCATAAGGATCAAAGTAGTGAAGGACTTATGTTTGTCTCACAACATTATGGATATCAATATCTAAACTGTGCCACCTGATAAAACAGTACATGAATTTAGGGAAAAAAAAAAAAGGGGGGGGGGGGGGTTGCAAAGAAAAGCAGCAAAACAGCCCATGAACTTGGTCATTTCTTATATAACACAAAAGAGTAAATGACTGAGCTCTTCTTAACAGACTTGGGCTCTGAATTTGGCCATTTCTTATATCACACACAGAGTAAATGACTGAGCTCTTATTAGATTTGGCTCCAAATTCTCAGGCCTGTTCTTTTTGTATTCATGCACATAAGTAACTGTTCTTTCCATAATCATGTGCACAGTTAATTTACCTCTTCATATTCCATGGCAAACGACAGGCCATTTAATTAAAGCAGACCAGAAAACCAATATTTACTGTTTGTGGGTCAGAAAAAAAAAGAAAAATTGTTTCAAGCCCACTTCACTGGTTAAGGTTTCATCAAAAAACACAAAAGAAGCCTTTGCAACAGTAACTGCAGAACGGACTTAACTCTTTACCAGACACATCCCTCTCAGGCAGACCCTGCTGAAATTTCACTTACAGGACATAACTGTGTGAAAATATAATTAATTCTTGAAAAAATAAAAATCACACACAGAAAACTATTGCACCTAAAAATCTGAAATTTCGTATGCAAGAAAGTGGTGTGTGCAACTGTATGCAAAGTTTTATGGCAGTCAGCCGACTAGATCATGTTAGAAAAAAAGATCTCTGAAATGGAAATTACATGAAACACGATCATAAAGCCAAGCTGTTGCTTTAGGCAAGGCCACAAAAGTTTCTCCATAAGACAAAAATATTGAATCATCTTCAAAAAAATCACAGAAACACCAATTTTCAACGAATTTCAATCAAATAAAAACTACTGGAAAGCAGAAACTCTTTCATTTTAAACCATGCACAACATGAGATTTCCAGTGATAACGCGACTGTTGGTGGAAAGAGGATATGGGTGTGATGGGGGCATTTGCGGCGACAGTATCAGGTAAAGGGTTGTCTAGATCTGTGACTGATAAATCATCACAATTTAAGCAATATTCTGAATGTGTGCAAGGGTTTTCTCACAATCAGTTCAGTGAATTTGCCTAAGCAGTTTGATATAGATATATATCCACCTAGATCTCCCACTTCATCCCCATATATCTTTCTCTCAATGATACATGCATATCTTTGATACAAACTCACTTCAACACTGTGACCTAGGATTACATGCGCACTGTAGGTATTTAGTTTCTAGAGATCAATATAACTGATTAAACACAAAAGCAAAACTAGGCCCAAAGCGCTCACTCAATTCAATTCATTCCAGATCTTCAAGCAAGCTATCAGTGTTACAATTGTGTAGACAACATCTGACAGTAAAACTGAAAAAAAAAACTTTTGAGTAATCAGTTTGCAATTAAAAAATATGAACAATATTTACCTTTACCGGGCTACATGTCAGTGTATAGTGTATATGACTGTACTTTGTGGCCAACCACTAATGGCGTAATTTTGGTCATTTTATGTAAAATACGCAATGCATACCAGTTGGCAAGTCTGTACATCAGGCACAGTTCTGATTTTTGTTATGTGAGAATAACTGCAAGATAATTATTAACTGGAGACAGTGTGAACAAAGAATATCACTGCCTTTTTTGTGGAACTCTTCATTGTGAAAGCAATGATGTAGGATCAGGTGATGAGGGAAGGAAATCTGCTACTGGTTTTGCCTTGCTATGTAGCCTTCTTAGCAAAGCAGGAATGTGCAACCCAAACACAACTAGCAACAGTTATTTTATAATGATGCTCCCCACCTGAATAGATGGAAGCTGTGGTTGGCCATATGTAATTATTGTCAAAAACTGCCAACTGTGCATACAGAATTAACCATAAGAGCTTGTTTCTTTTCCATGCACTGTCGCTCCTACCCTATCCTTCTCTTCATTCCAACACCCACATCCATCAAATTGAGGGAGACATCATTTGGTCTTTTTGAATTGGTAAATCTGTAGTTTTGAAGCGACACTGATCAAACACTACCAGTCCTGCAAAAACTATGTGCCTACATTACTCTCCCGCGAAGCACAATATCTCATAAGCTACGCCTCTCATTACATTCAGCATTCATGACTATGATGTAACTATTCAGACATTGCAAAACCCTTTCAGGGGTACACAGTGAAATTGACTCCTGATAATTTGGACTCAGCATCAATCCTATGGAATCTGAATTAAAATTCACTTGGACTCCAATTTGTGTAAATTTTATTTCTTTTCTACTCCTTTAAAAGGAGTTCATGGCATAAATGTGGTCATCAACATATAACAATTTCTTAGAAATAATCCTGTTTCAAGGCTGCTCTCAATCTTAAACAATTTTGCATCAAAGAGTGAGGTTCTATTTATTTACCTTCATAGTTAACTTGGCCATCACCATCAATATCTGCTTCCCTAATCATCTCATCCACTTCTTCATCTGTTAATTTTTCTCCCAAGTTTGTCATGACGTGTCGAAGCTCAGCAGCACTAATAAATCCATTGCCATCTTTATCAAAGACACGGAATGCTTCTCTAATTTCTTCCTCACTATCAGTGTCTTTCATTTTTCTGGCCATCATGGTGAGGAATTCTGGAAAATCTATTGTGCCATTACCTGAAATAGGAAAAAGAAAGAAAAATGTCATTTTCTTCAAAGTGCGGTACTACAAAACAGTGGCACCACATAAGAATAAAGCAAACAATATACAATTCTAGGTTTCTTTAGAACTGTCACAAATAAATGCAACAATGTTTATCCTCCTGTGCTACTTTGGAAATGCATTATGCTCTCTCTACAGAGTACCTTTTATTTAAACAATAATAACTGTATAGGGCAATGGGGATAAGTTTTGACCAGTGCTATCAGTTCTTTATGAAAGAATTTTTTTTTGTCATCTGAAAAATTAATCAGCAGAAAATTCGATGAAATTACTAGGATAAGAAGAAAACATTTTCCTCACACAATGAGTTTAAAACATTTCAAACAAAGAGTGCTAAAGTGATTTTCTACCCCCTAGATGAACAGTGATTCCCAGAGAGAAGTAACATGGCTGGTCAAAACTAATCCCCACTTAACAAATTTATCATTTCCAACAGAGGTAAATGTTTGGAGCTCTTATTCTGGACAAAATGCAGTCAACAAATCAAATAAGCCTGCAACTCAAACTTGCAATCATCACATTGCGTTTGGCTTTTTTGGAGGACAGAACATCTGTGGGAGTTGAGAAAGAAGGCAACTTTCATATTCCAGCGATCAGCATTTTGTGCATTAACTATGCAGTTGGACTAAGTTATGCAGACAATAATAGCCAAAATCAAAACTGTACTAACCATCAGCATCTACTTCGTTGATCATGTCTTGTAATTCTGCTTCTGTTGGGTTTTGTCCCAAGGAGCGCATGACTGTGCCCAGCTCTTTTGTAGTAATGGTACCATCACCATCTTTGTCGAAAAGGCTGAAGGCCTCCTTGAATTCTGAGGAAAATGGGCGACATAGAATATTTAGAAAATTTTAAGCATATGTTCTGAATATGGCAGTGTTCAATAAATTTTGGGTCAACTCTCAGTTGAAGCTTGCAATTATTCTTCCTTCACTTCTTGGGGCGGAAGCATCACAAATACAAACAAGAAAAAGTTAAATAAGATAATCAACAAAGCCAGTGAATTCATTAATGCATTAAAAAAGCAAAAAGTATGATCTCAGATGTGAAGCATCCATTAAATCCTGAGTATGTTCAATCAAACCTGAAATGCTGGTCGAGGCTTCTTTCAACAACAACAAAAAAAAATCAGGACAAAAATGTTAAGAATTCTTTTGCACCATTATCAATCAAAATGTTACTGGATTTGAAAGATGAATGCATGTAATTGCACAGTTTATGCGCAGATAAAATACACCCTAGAACGAAATTTGCGGGAAATGGGAAAACACTTTTTATTATATCGCTATTTTGCAAATAACTGAAACAGCCATTCTGTAAGCAGTTTCATTCGTAGGGATGCTTTTATGTATATTAATAATATGTCTATGGTTTAATTACATTATTGCCATACTCCCCTGAAATTGTTCGCCATTACATGTACTTTTTTCTGCAGATGCCAGACTTTTTCATAGAACATTCATCAATTTTATGAATCAGTGTATCGGTATGTACAGGGAAATACGACCAAATTATAACACTACATGTACTACCAATTGAACAGCTAGACCTGGATTCGCCATGGTTGGCTGGCTAGATCTAGACCTCTGTCTTTTCGCCTTGTTTTCTTATCCCATGACGTTTAGTTAGATGAATTCACTGCTAGGCCTGCTGCCAGAGCTAAACTAGGTTTGTGGTCAATTTCAAGTGCTGCGTTGATAGACCTGTTTATAGTATGAAACCATGGTTTTGTGGAAAGCAAACAAAATTGTAGTAGCCTCGCACATGCACGTAACAATAGTAACACCCTCGCTTGTCATATTCAACTGGGGCCATAAGGGACGAGTGAGTGGGGGAGGGTGTGTGCGTGATTTCTACAAGCTTGTGCCTCAGGCCTTACTTTTCTCATTGTGTCACAGTGCTGGACGGTACAACACTTGTGGGTATGAGTACTTGACGCATTCAAGGACGATATCCTTGTCTTGACGAAACTGATCCAGTACCTGAGCTTGGTCTCCGCTTAATATGAACGAAAAGTATGATCGGGGAAGTGAAAGTCTTTCATACTAAGCATAACAAATTACACAGCAAAAGAACCCTTCCAAAAGATTATTTTGTAACAACATAAGTTTTGTTTTAAGTGTTTTCCTAATAACTGTTTTGGAGTGCAGGCTATATATATATATATATATATATATATATGTGTGTGTGGCTATGTTGGTATATACATATGCATAAAGTATCAAATTTTCAAATATTTTGTCTGCATTTACTCTGCCCTGTTCAAGATTTATTTCCCTACGGATTAAATATTCATATGATAACTATAATTGAGACAATGCACACAGAGCTGAGCTCATAGTATACTTTTCTAGAGTGGTTTCCCATGGCTACAAAACTTGCAAAATGCAAGGAACATGTCATTTAAACCTTTAGCACTTTACACAAGCAGTACAACCATTAGCATGCTGGTGAACTGTCTCTTTCAGATATATTTAAAATTGAACTCAACCAAACCAGGCTTTTGCTGACAACAGTCTGTAAAAATACTGACCTGCAATTTGTTCCTCTGTCAATTGGTCAGCCTGCAGACAAAAAGTGAAAATTGTTATTGCAGTTCTTTAAAAAGAAAAGTAAGAAATTCCATGTGAATATCCATCAACCTGCTTTGGCATCAAAGAGACAACTGAATGTTATCACAGGACTGTGGGTATACTTTGCACCGCTAGTGTCATTTATATTGCTACTGCAATTTCCAACAATGATTTCATCAAATTCATCTCTGGAAACTCCGACTATCAATGTGATTTAACTTTTTTTTTTTTTATCCTATTCACATTTCAAAACCACCACTTCAAAGAAATAGCACTTTGAAACTCAGCCTTTTATATTACACATTTCAAAGATTTATCTCAAACAGGAAGTGAAATACCTCCCTCCTTCTTTCCTCTGCAATATTTCAAACAACTGAAGTGGATGGCACAAGCAAGAACTGATGAATTTTCAAGATCTTTTTAAGCAAAGGAATATCATAAGGGACAAAAAATAATATATTTTGGTGCTTTGCACATTACACAAGACATTTGACGTGAAAGAACCACTGACTGACAGATGCCCGTTCTGATGACAACTGTTTATAGCTCTAGTAAAGAACAAACTAAAATGCCCTGTTAAAGTTTCTAAGCTTCGATTTCAGCTGTGTGTGTAGGAAAACATTATGGCCATGTTCAGGGATGAGAACAATTCTGACACCTGATTTACCTGGAAAATGTATTCTCTAATATTCATATAGGAAAAATGCACTTACAGTAGGTTTCACTATTTCATTTCAATCCCAGTGAGCAGACTATACAGCATTGTAATATATATATCTTTCACATCTTGATAATGTCTTTACTCGGATTCAATGAATGATGCACGGTAATCCTGGAATATGAAGGTTAACTAATTGCATATATATATATACTGTATTTCTGGAAGCCAACCAGATCTAGGCCTACATATAGAGGCACAAGCATCATTCAGGGTGTCAGCTAACATATTCTAATCTAAAGCCCAACAGGGAATTAATTTTTGTGATTTTATTCATCTTCTAGATCTAGTCTAAATCTGTCTGGGCTACACATTTTTAATATACCTGAAAATTATTGTTGTTTACTACTAGATCTAATTACAACTGAAAGGATAGATCTAAATCTGTCTGGTTTATGAAATTTGGGGCAGCCCTGGATCCCACCAAGATTACCTAGATCTATAAATAACACTGGGAAGGGACATTACTCTTAATCATGTATACAGAGTCTACTGCTAGATCTAGATCTCTTGATCAACCTGGACAGGCCTGGGTTTGCAAACTCCGGTGAGGGGGGAGGGGGATTGGCTATTCCAGCTGAGTTCAATGTGATTGTTTCTCACCTTTCCAATATTTCAGCACATTAATTTGGCCTACAGATTTCTACCCAGTACTTGATGTACATCTAGTTGGGATTTATAAACAGAGAAATCCAGGTCCGGGCCTACATCTTCAACCTTGCTTACTGTTGGCCCACTCCGAGGTAGATCTAGCTCTAAACCTAAAGCCTAACCTAATTTTTTAAAAAATTAATAAAGCATAGCCTACCACGTATATCTCAGATCTAGATCTTTGTATGTAGACTACTGGTACATGGTACGCAGTCGACTGAAGAAAACTTTCTTATATCTGCAGCAGTCAAGATCCAAATAAATCCCCCCTCCTCCTTCGACGTAGATTCTAGACTATCTACTACAGAAGTCTTATAAAGATTAGATTTGAGGTAATATGCTACTATGAGTTGTCAATAGATGAAAGAAATCTGTAGGTTACCAAAGCTATTCTAAATCTAGATCTAAACCTACAATATTTCAGTGTGTCAAAATGAACTGGGCTTACGAATTCAGATCGAGAGTTCAAATCTAGATCATGATCTTGATTTATGTCGATATCAATCAAATGGTCATACGATACAGATCTAGACTGTAGATACGCAGGTGATTGTAAAGCCAAGTTTTCGTAACGGAGAATGTTTTCTCAAGAGTCCCCAGTTCATCAAAGGTGCTGAATGTTAGAAAATGTAAACGATTTTGTACCACCGAGGAGACTACTTAAGGGGAAAAAAAAAAAACTGCTTTTGGAAGAAGAATTTTAGTTCTTAAATCTAGTCTAGTAGGCTATAGCCTATCTAAAGTCTAAAGATTCTAGATGTAGATCTACATGAATAGGCTATGACTTATGCCCAGTCGAAAGAAGGCGTATGACATGCCAACGTTTTATCGTTTCACAAACTTGGCAAAATGTTTAAACCGATGGAAACATTTGCTTTGCAAAGCCGATTCAAAACGTTTCCCAAGTGATGTCAACATTTACCAGTTGTACACATCTTCAATTATCAATAGTTCCAAACATCTCCAGGTGAAAATATTGCATACACAATATGAAAGGACAGTAAATACTTCAAATCAGCCGACTGAACAATCGCGATGCACAAATTTTCATGCTTACCATATTGGATTGAAGCCGGGCTCAGGACAATTGTAATCCTTACGTCTCGTGCGATGAGTCAACAATCACTTCCGTATCCGTGAAAATTTCTCTTTGGCGCCTCCAAAAATTCTTGCGCTTAAAATTCACTCCGACTGTGAGACCATAAGATGTTGCACTGTCCAAAATTATTCAAGAAACTGGTTGTCTACCAACACTGACGAATATAATCCACTGTCGGTGAAATTCAAAGATGAAATAAACCGTGTTTCTCGAACTACTTCTTCTGATAATAGCATCACTTCACACACCGGTCTCTTGGCTACACAGCTTCCGCGCCAAATGTTTCTAGCGTTACAGATTTGTAACGGTGAACGCGATTGGTTAGCCGGGATCTGCAATGCGACATAGGCCCGTTTACTCACAAGTTTTCCACTATGGGACGCGGTGGCGGGCGAGGGACGTTTATTATTGATATTTTCGTCTTTACAGATTAACAAAGGGTTAATTGAAATTACTAAAACCGGTTCAGTATCTCAAAGCTACTGATTTTGTTGATAAACGGACAAATGTAGTCTGCAAGGTAGCAACGATCACTGACCGAGGTGGCGCCGAGCAGTAAAGAGCAGGCGTTGCCGCACTATCGCAGACAAGACATGACCTTACACCTGTGTAATGCCAGTAATGCTAGCTTTGTGTCTCCTCAGCCTTCAAGATTTCCATAGAGTAAATGCCTCAGAGTAAAAATAATGCTCTATCATTACTAGAGAGAACTGTGACAGAGTCGAATTCGGAGTCTCACACTACTGTAGTGACAGTCGCATCAATAATATTTTGTCCAGTCCACCTCTGTCTGTGCGGTTGATGCAACGATATGGACACAAAAAGCAGTGTTCACTGTTAAAAGTAGGTACCTTACTACTACAGTAGCAACAGTTAGATCTGGTTGTCAGATTGAGATCAGCAAGGTGTCAATAAACCAGTGACACAAGGCAATTCCTACAATTTAGTTGAATGCTTTACAGAAAGAATCGTAAAAGGGACTGATCTGTGCAACATTGTAATAGTTTTCCTCAAAAACTTGATTTTTCCCCCCTTTCTTTGCCAAACTTTTGTAATAACAAAACAAAACACACACGCATACACTAACAACTTGAAACTGAAAGTTTGGCCATGCAGATGAATGACAGGATCTCAAAGTCGATACATGCAACGGCAGCCGGCATCTTTTTTGCACTGTGACTAGTGTGACAGTTGCGCACCGTACGGGGAGGGAAGGGCAAGCTAATGTTGGCTACCTCTCGGCGTCCCTGATTTTCTCATTTGTCCGAACAAAGTATGTATTCATTCTTACACATTACAAACACTCCTCAATCTCGAACCTTCCTTCTCTATGTCTTTACTCTGCAGTAGGCTTAGAACGGGGAGACTAAACGGGTCTACCACATTACATACGTGTATTTAGACGGTGCGGTGAAAATCTTTGGCTTCCTTTTATTGCACTCCTACGCCTACTGTATCAAAAACGAAGTGCACGTGTCAGACATTGTTCCTGTCTTATAACTTCACAGTGTCTTTCCTCCCCCCCCCCCTACTCTTTTTTTTAATTCTTCTTTTCTCTTCTCTACTTCCCCGAAGTTCAAGATTTATTCAGTCTGTGCTCTTTTGCCTTGCCACAATCCTTCCTCACGAAAGATCTAATTCAAAATTTCCAATTGTCGTAAACTGCGAGAGACCGAGGACGACAAGACGGCATTTGCGAGCGATTACAATAAGTGGGCCATGGAAAATGGGTGTGACCACTAAGTTTCCTGTCCTTCGGAATGTAAGGCACAAGGCCTGCTTTTCCACATACATTAAAAAACAAAACAATATCTGAAGCGTTATTATTATTGTTATTATTATTATTTTACTGTTTTGCTGAGGCCAAGGCCAATATACTGAATCGAATAATTGATCAGTTTAAATGAGAGGGTGACTTTAAATAGATTCGATAACTAGATAACAAAGATGGGGTGCCATGGTTTGACTGTATGAGTATATGAGAAAAAATGACTGGGAAGCCTTTGTTAATCAGTTAGTGACACGCGGAGGGGCCAGACAACAAAAGACCGGTTATTTTCACCACCATGAGACGTGTTATTATCGTGGCGTCTTCTGATAAACTAACTATAACTATTATTAGTGCTAGGACTATAAGATCCGTAATATGAGAGGTTACTATCGCTCCCCCACTATTGGTACAAAACAAACACACCTTTGACAAACCCTGCTCTATCTCTCAGCAGTGTAATACAACAAGTTTACCTCCCTAAACTGCCAACCGACCTTTGACACACATACCGACTGAAGGAGGCAGTAAATAATCATACAGTACAATCATATATCATTTGTATATAATGTCAAATCTGCCGGCATGGGCTGGCTATAATAGCTTTAACATAGTTATTTAGTTCCCTCAGGATGGAAGCCGTAAGACAAATGCTAAAAAAAAAAAAAAAATGAAGGAAAAACACTGGGTATTGTGAATGTTAAATGCGTCATTAATAACAATATCGACTTACACTAGCTATCGTCTAAAAAAATCGAACTCCGCCTCTTTATTTTTTTCATTTTTAAATCTGATCTACTAAAATTCGTTTCTGCAAAGGGTGAATTTATTTTCCCCTCATATTGCCATAAACATTTAAGTCTAGCATTCAGTGATATCGTTCCTTCATAAAAAGTTGAGACTCCGGGCTGGTAAACCTCTGTAAGGAGATAGGCATGCAGGCATATCGCAATGTTATATGAGAGGGCCAGTTTTAGGTCACTGCCATTCTAGATTTCGACCAGGCCTACATGTGTACAAGCTTGGGCCAGCCTAGATAGTAGAAAGGCGCGGGGTTCAGGTCATGCGGCCTGGTGGTAAACCCTTGGTGAACCGAGTTCACGTATCGTCCAATCAGATTCTTCGTTTCAAACTAGCCCTCGCGCGTGTGTGGCGCGCGCGAACGGTCTACAACTTATGAATATTGATAACTGCTATGTGCACAGGCGGAATGGGCGCCACCGGCAAGTCGGCTAAATAAAACTAAAAGGCGTTTGGTGGCCTTTGTCACGACATCACGCGGCATTTGGGCTCCCTGTGGTTACAAATAATTATATGTAGATCTATTCTGTCTGAATGTTCGATGCTGGAAATCTGTGGCATAGCGTAATCAATCGCGACGGATTTCAGTAATTATTTTTTCCTTCTTATTGCTAAACAGGAGAAAGGCAGTTGTAAGGTTGGGTGACGTGCCATGCGCTACGGGTATGAAAAAAAAATTCAAATTTTATCATAACAATATTCATGTGATCAAGACAGTAGACAAGAAGTAGCTCTCAGGCTCGATATCACACACAACGAGGACTTCTTTCCGATCGAAAATCGCAAAATACCATGTTAGACCTTGAAACGGAACATCCCACAAATTTGTCACTAGTGAGATCCATATCATAGTCCAAAGGCTCAATCTTGGCTTATTTTAAGAACAGCTGATCGTGATATGCTGCATCACTCACTCACTCACTCACTCACTCACTCACTCACTCACTCACCTACCCACCCACTCACTCACTCACTCACTCACTCACTCACTCACTCACTCACTCACTCACTCACTCACTCACTCACTCACCCACTCATTCACTCACTCACTCACTCACTCACATAATCACTTGCCGCCATGTAGTATACTTCATATCTCCTATTTCATTTAACCAAATTGTCATAATAACAAATCCAGTGGGAAAACGGTTTTATCCAGCGCTACTACGAGATTGAGGACAGGAGTTTGCAATGTGCTATTCCCACCGTTGCCTCCCCTCCTGCCATTTCTTTCCACTTTCATTTTTTTTTTTCAACTCCCCCATTTTCTTCCAGAGAACAGTAAACTGTTATGAACAACACTATCGGTTACTTGCAAAACTGTATTGTTATACATCGCTGTGTTGTAGTCCCTCTTATAGTAAAGGCTTACCCTCTACAAATGAGCAAAACTGGACTGGGTACACTTGGGACGTTGCGAGGTTACTGGGCCATGCCAATACTTTCGGTCAAGCCTCATTTGCACCAAAATGCGATTATGGGCCTACTTATGTTATAGACAGGGAAATCAATGGTCAGTCATTATTCCTCCATCTCCTTCTCTCCATGAAGTTCTATTTCTTTTCCTCTCGTCTTGTTCATATTTTATTACCCGTATTTAGAATTAGAAAGCTTAAAAAATGTCGTCGTAGCAGAAAAAGTTGAAATCTACCATCCATCTATACATCCATGCTTACATCTACGTATCCGTCCATGCATCCATGCATTTATTCATGCACGCATCCGTGCATCCATGCATCCATCCATCCATCCATCCATCCATCCATCCATCCATCCATCCATCCATCCATCTATCCATCCATCC
>JBCEWB010000014.1:3070122-3091905 GCA_039654565.1 Peronia peronii | reverse complement strand
ATCTAGTCGATTTTTTTTTTTGAATTCATCTAGACTAGACTAGATCGAGATGTAGCGAGATCTAAACTCTTGATCGGTTGATACACTTTTTTGTAAACCAGCAGATCTAGATCTAGATCTGCTTTAGTATGAGCTGAGATCAGCCATAAATATGAAATGAGCGTAATGAATTTGTATTATCGGTAGTTTTATATATTACGCATTTTTTACAATAATCATGTTTGAGTTCAGTTAATATGCTTTTCATTTCACCGTTTCAGCATTATGAAGTAAGCTTGTTTTGTTAGCTTTATGATACCAGAAGCAGAACTGGAGAAAGATGAGAACAATATAATCAAGATACAGCAAAATTCTGCTCACACAAGTATGACTTAACTAATTATTCAACATACTCTTGTTCACAAGACCTTAGATTAGACCCACTGTTTTGTCTTTTTAAAACACTGTGGGAAAAAAACAAAACAAAAGAACACCACGGATAACACCCTGAGTACGTTGATGTGGTGTTGGGGTTTTAGTACAGTAGAAATGGGATGATAAATTATATCTACACAAGTTCTCTTCCTGCACAGTTCAGTTCTCTTCCTTCTTTAGTTTTGTACACCTTGATATAAAGTATACCCTGGTATTAAGTCTTTATAAATTCTATACATTTATCCAGATTCTGGGGGTAAGAGTATCTTTGAAAGTAAAATATATTGACTTATATCAGCCACATAGTACTAGATGATCTGTAGACCTAGATCTAAATCTAACCCCTGCCAGATAAGTTAATAATATTGTGAATTTAAACTATGGATAAACAACGCAAATCTTGCTGTTGCTTTGTTAAACAAAAGCGCACACTCAAAACAAACACTATCCTTCGAGCACAAGAAATGGTGGTAACCAATGTTGCCGATATGAAGCTGGCTTTGCGGGCGATTACATCGCCTTATCCACTCCAAACATTTTTCTCGTTGTCTTTTGGACTGTGGAAATCTTTTGAAAGTCACCACTTTCATATCCTCATGATCTTTTCGCCTTGAGCCGCTTTTACTCACGCCACAAGATTAACCATCCTCTCCATTCAAAGCCTCAATGAGTAGGCTTTGGCCTGACTGTTTCAGCGCAGTGTGGACGGCTAGCCCACCTTCTAAAAATAGACGCTGGGGGTTTTGCAGAATGCACTAATCGAGACAAGTCTATTCTTTTCAGTGGTCCATGCAATCCGGTTGCTGATTTCATGCAACAGCTTGATTGCCTTGTTACCGATGACACCTGAAGTTTCAACAGCGAGGAAGATGAACTCTTACTGGTCTCTGATTAACGAGTGTGTGTTAATAATAAATTCAAGAGTAAGTGGATAAACTGTTATCCAGTGAGTTGTTCTAAAAATCCGTACCAAATTTCCTCTGAATGGGGTTCATGTCTAAAGATCTATCGCAAACAACACTTCTTTTTCAATGACTGAAAGGCGAGGCCTATATACAATGTAACAATATCACTAAAAAAATAAATCGTGATGACTAAGAACGTTAATAATGTTCATCTAGAGTCTAGATCTACACTTATAATAAAGATAAAATAAAGCTCACTTTGTATATGCTGCACCGATATCGAAGACCATTACTTTGGGCTCATCTCCAATGCTCAGACTTTCAAACAGAGGCATGGTGAGGTTATCATTCGTTTTTGTGTCAACCTGACCAGTGAATAATATGAACTTGTTAGTGCGGTATTCTGCTGAATCTAATGCTACCCTGGGCCCACTGCTGAAGAGTAAGATAGGCCTACTGTGGAGCGCTCGTCTGTGTACTACGTCATGACTTTAGGCGATAGGTTAATTGATGGGACTAGGCCTATGTTTTGTCTGTTTGATCCATGATTCCATTGATTGCAAAATAACAGAATTTGTTAAAAAGCAATAATCATGAATAAAAGTTAACAGGGTTATTCCTGAAATTTAATATTCTTTTCTAAATTATTTCATTCATGCATATATTGTTTCTTTAAATGGAGTAAACCATTTCAATTTCGAAACCGGTTATCAACTTCCGGTAACGTCATTCAGGTGCTTCAAGATTCTCAACAAACTTTGTAGCACACACCTTGAGTCTACTTCCGACCAGGAACTCAGTGAGAGGTTACGTTATAGTCCAGCGACTTTTGTGGAATTCACAGTAAAAATGGTGAGACAGATAGCTTGATTTATTGTTTATGCTATAAAGAAGCCATCATTCTAATCCCCAGAAGTTTCACTTTTATGAAAAACTGACGTTCCTTGTCTATTTTTATTTGAATACTTCTACTAATGTGACCCACCCATCCTATCCATTAGTATGGTATGACAGGTGAAATGAATGGGACAAAAATGAAAAGCATAATTGCAGTACACCATGACTCGCGTACTCCACCCACATTATAAAAGAAAGGGCGGAAAGAACACTCTTTAATGACCCCAACATCACAAAAATTCACTTAAAAAGTAAAATAGCCTAGATAGATCTAGCTCTAGATAGTCTAGATCTCTAGTATAGAACTGCATTAAATTAAACTGTGAACTAGAACCAGGGCGTTATTTATCAATAGAAAGCAGTGACGATAGGATGTACTAATCTCATGTCAGAACAGGGCTTACTTTAGTATTAGATTTATGTTTCAGACCACTTTGGTCCATGGTTGACACATTTTTGGTCAGCAGAGAAAAGAAATTTAATGTAGTCGTAGATTTAGGATCTAGATCTTTCTATGTTGATAGAATTAAAAAAATAATCCAATTCAGTTGAAGAAGTTTCCAGCCTTGTTACACTGAAAATTGGTTAATTTCTTTTCTACAGGCCAAGCATCCTTTGAAGATGGAAGGTAATGAGTCTTTTAGTTTTATCTACTACTCATGTCTTGATAAAATTAACCCCATAGGACATCCTAGTTCAGATCCAATTTCAACCGAAACTTTTGTGCAACGTGCTCTTTTGATACAAATTTAAGATAAAATTGATTTCATGCTAGTAAAGTCATTATGATAAATTATCACACCACCTTAATAACAATGTAAAAATTTATTCTATCAATATTTTTAATTTTTTTTTTCTATTTATTATTATTATTTTTAACAGTTGGAGGAAATGAGGATGAACAGAAATGATCAAAATTGAGTATTTTCATTCAAGATTTTCTGGTTGAAAATGTAACATGGAGAGATCCAAAGGATTAGACAAAATATTGTTATCTTTGTTTTTGTATGATAACCAGTTTTATCAGAATAACAGCGTCATCCCATATAAACAGATCCTTAGGATATAATTAGACACAAAATATTCCAGAGTTGCAAGAAGCTTTCACCATGAACTGCTCAGCGGAGAACACAATCCCCCCAAGCAAGTTAGGCGTGGTGATCAGGTCCATTGGTCGTGCACCAACAGAGTCACAATTGCAGGCATTGTGCAGAGAATTTGAGAGTAAAGGTTAGTGTTGAGATTTGATATGGAAGGAATATATCTTTTACTTTTTGTTTGTTTTTGTTTTTTTTCATCTTTTCTTCCCTATTGTTTTTTGACATTTTTATTTTGGATATGTATTGTTTACAGTGTCATGGTCATGGTTATTTTTTTTTTTTTTTTAATTTCTTAACTTGTGAAGAAACAAGTGACCTCTATTATCAAAAGTTTGACATTTTGGTAAAAGAATTTGGAACGGATGTTCTATGTTGTTTGTATTTTTAACCAGAAAGACCAGGAGAAATCATTACCTAATTTGGCACTGCACTTTAAGCAAACATATAAAATACATTGACATATATACATCACAGCTGAATTAAGAATGAAAAAGATAATTTTTTTTTTTTTATTTGTGAGGAAGTACACCTTTTGAAGCTACTGCTTTTCATTTACTTGGTATGAAGGCTCTGGGACACTGCTTTGCACAACATATTTTTTTTATAATTATATTTTCCATATTTCTGATACACCACTTTCATCATTTCCCAGGTGTACGTGCATTGAATCTACAGCAAGTGGAAGCTATAATTAAGAAGTATGAATTTGCCCCTGAGTCCCCAGATGCCCTGAGAGAAGCTTTCAGGTACCAGTGGTGTTGTTCATGTTCTTTACCATGCTGACAAAATTGTACTTCTTCCAAACAGTAATAGGCTTGGAAATAAGATAAGATAAACTGTATTTGTCTTCAAAAGGAAATTCCATTCACAGTTCATAAGATATGATATATTATGTAAAATACAATCCCATTACAGGCAGACAATAACATCACTCACAGCATTAGTACAAAGCAGACTCAAGAAACACTGTGCTGGTATTCAAAACTCAAAGAAAACAAAATAAAACAAAAAATACAAAAGAATATGTAACGGGCAACAATTCGCTTTTTTATCAGTTTTCGTAGCAAAGTTTTTGACATTCAGTATAGAGGATGATAGGTTTTAGTATATGAGGCAATATAGCACATCAATGAAGTGAATTTTTATGTGCATGAAGTTATGATCAATTGACGCTGATAACTTACATCTAATTGATGTTGATATTCCAGAATTTGGCTTATCCACTGAGACAGATTAAGTTTTGATGATAACGACCATTAGAAAATCATAAACTATAGAATTGGAAATAACTGTTTTCATCTGCTTGGAAAAATGAGTAATGTAAGCTCTACCATGTCATGAATTATTTCAGAATTTGGTCCTTTCTGAAAAAGCACATATACTGTTATTTCAGTCTTTTCAGTATGTGTTAGTGGAGAAAATCATTAGTCCTCTCATTATTATTTTTATGACCTCTTCAACAGACATTTCTTTCATTTCAGGCAAAGTGAAACAGAATTTTACTAATTCTAAATGTACCTAAACCTTTTTCAGAATATTTGACAAGGATGGCAATGGTTTGATCAGTGCTAGTGAGATTCGCCACATCCTATGCAATTTGGGTGAGAAATTAACTGATGAGGAGGTAGATGAGATGATCCGAGAGGCTGATCTGACAGGAGATGGACAAATTAATTTTGAAGGTTAGTTTCACTGTATCATTCTGTTGTGACCTACTGTCTGCTGGTGTCACTTAATGATTTTATTAAATTACTCTGTCCTGGACCTTTTTACTTCAGCAAATCTATTTCCTATCTTACTTTTTGTTTTCATTGCCCTTTTCTTTCACCAAAATTGAGTGCTGTTATGGGAAACTACAAAGTGTCTTTGTAAAGTCGGAGAATATGTAAGATCTGGTACTTTGAAATAAAAACATCATTAATGGTATTGTAGCCGATTAAAACTTGAATTATCAAACTTTTTTTTTTCAAGATTGAAGTATGGAAAGGCATGTTGTAATTCAGTACTCATACATCTTCAAGATTTTGTTGTTATATTGTTGATCTCAATATTTTAAATAGTTTTTTTTTATATTAATTATAATTTGTGATAAATCATGAGAAAGAAATGTTGCTAGTAACATCATGAAAAAAACAAAAACAGTTTACAACTTTATTGCTCCTCTGCATCTTTTTCAGAATTTGTGAGAATTTTGGAAGCAGGATTGTGAGCCTGCTAGTGATTGTGACTTTTCAGTTCGGAACCGTCTGTGCTCAGCTTCTTCACCTTGACATTCCATGGTTGTTGGAGAGTTCATTCACCCACACTATCTGTCTGCTTGTTAGGAATGCCTTTGATACTAATGCCATCACGATCATTTCATTACAATTTATGCAGGGAAATATCGCAGCTAAATATCATATTTGATCGTGTGTGAAATAAGGAAAGTCAATGACTTATTCCATCATATCTAACTCAAATTGCATCAGAAACTGTGGAGTTCCTCATTTCTTGTTGCTGTTGTTGGCAGTTTTTGTTTTTTGTTTTTTTCTTCTCTTTTTAATCCACATAAATTGCGAAGATTCTACTGTTGTTGTTTTTTTAAGACATTATTCGGCACATCATACAATTAACAACACTAAATACTGTCTTTGTGCATCACAGAAAGGAATACAAAAATTTAACATGAAAATTTCAGAACTTGATCAATCTCTTATATTTAACAAAGAAGTGGAAGATAACTTGTATCTATGTGTGGTGTCAGAAGCATAGTGTTCTTATGTCCTTGTTCCTATGTCCTTTTAAATTTTTTTTGTTTTTTGGTCTGGTTAAACGTGAAGTAGAAGAAGCAGTGCTGAACAGAATTTGTTGTTCTTTTTATTTTATTTTATTTTTTTTTTTTTGTGCATATAGTGAAGAGGCAAAAGGCAAAATTGGCAATATTTGGAATTCTAAAATGTGAACAGTCATTTTGTTATGAACTGGTTAACTTTAGGGAAAATGTTTTACTCTCTATTTCCCACTGAAAATGATGCAGCTTCTCTGACCATGATCATCAAATCATAGAACTTAATAAGCTAGTAAAATACGCAAACTTTTTTTACTTTCGGTTTGATTTTTGTCTTTGAGTATTGAGACTGATACGTGGAATATTCCACGAATTATTTTTAATATCAGTGCTGGCAAATCAGTTTGTATGATTGATCTCTGGGAACCAACATGAGCTTTGGGCAGTAAACTGGGTTTTTTTTGCTTATATTTATAGGTGAATAAACTGGAATCATTCTTTCAAGTCATGGTCTTTCAGACAAAAGCTATCCAAGACTAACAAATATATCATTCATTCTATATTGAAATTTATAATGATTTTTTGAAAGTTAATTTTTAATGAGAGCTGATTGTTGAAAACTAACTGTCAGCAGAATAATATGCGAGTAAGGTATTTATTTAATTAGCTGAATGCAGTTTGAGTCACTGCATGGGTTTGTTATTTGCTACTCAGATTTTCACAATGTTTGCTGTGAATAATTTTCATTTTTGATATACTTGAATAACTGGATTATTTTCTTGAATTTGCACTGATGACAGCTTTCAATATCTTTTTGTTTTTATTTTCTTTTAAATTTTTTATTTATTTATGAAAATAGGATTAAGTCACTTAATGATCACCATAAATTCATTTGTAAGTTAACCACTGCTGATTATAAATTATTAATTAATTTTATCTCTTTGTGGTTTACCAAGGCTCAGTGTAGCTTTGAGTATCAAAAAGAAAAATTTATAACTGAGGGACATGTGCCTAGTGCATTTGAATTGTGCATTTGTAAAGAACCATTAAGACTATGTCCTGGTCACATTAGAAAGATAAATAGTTCTGGTACTGGGAACTTAGTTACACCCTTAGGTTTCATGCAGCCTATTTTTCATTTTTTTTTTTCTTCCTCCTTTATATTAAGTTTAATGCAAACATAATGCAAACAAAATTTTAGAAATAATATCTCGTCATGTTGTTCCTTTTCTTTTTTTTGTTGTAGATTTTATAGAAAAATCCAGAGAAGTCATGCATCATTAAATAATCTGTGCAGCAAATTAATGACGTTTAAATGCTTGTTGTATGGCTTTTTGTTTTGTTTTATCATCACTGTTTATTTGAGAATATAGAAAGCCATTTCATCTGTTGATGTTTTTTATTGACAGGTATTTTGACAGAAAATAAGGTATTAAGTGAGCTTAAGTTCTAACAAACAGGGTTGTGTTTGCCATTTTTTTCTTTGAAATTTTTTTTTTAATTTTAAAATTTTATTTGTCTGTTTATTCATTCATTGTAACAAGGTTAAAAAGATGTTCATATTTATGGAGTTGCTTTTTACCCTCACTGCCTGGATTGATAGATTGTCTTTTGTTCTGTCAAGACAACTTGAAACTACGAACTGTTATTAAGGAATATTTCAGTCTCGAAAGTAGTTAGGGAAAACCATGCTCGAGTGAAACGTAAAAAAAAAAGACCAAATTTTTTGATAATTTTCACTTTTTCATTGATGTGCATATTGATGTTTGCTTATGAAATGGTCATGTTTGCTTATAAAATGGTGACACACAGTAAATTGTGGGACGACCAATTCATGTGTCGCATTGATGAATAATAATGAACAGGTGGTTTTACGTCTTGTCATCAGAATTGAGATTTTTCAGTTTGAAGTTCACACTCAGACTTTTTGCCTTCACAACGAAAAATAATTGAACAAAGTGTGCAAGCCTGTAAAATATGCATAGTGCTCGCAGAAATCGATTTTATGGTGAATACTCGTGAAATGAAAATAAAACTGAACAGTTTCTTACTCTGATGCAATTCTAAAGGCGGCAAAAAAAATTGTATAAAATCAGGGAACAATACGAGTATTTCATGACCCAAATGAATTTTGACAGGCATAGTATATACATATAATGATATATGATGATTTGCAGTTGAACTATGCATGATGACAGGCATTGAACTGAACATTTTCAAGTTGAAGATTTTCACCATCTGAAGGGTTTCTGCTGAGCTTCTCACATTTGTCCATTTGTATACAGGCAAAGTGACCATAGTAAACCATTGCAATTTTTTTGTTTTGTTTAAATTACTTTGATATACTAAGAAATTGAAATGTATCTTTGAAGAGAAAAGGATAAAACAAATTTCTCAGACAATTTTATAGGCAAAGAGCAGAGCAACAAGATCACCTTAGGCATGTATTTTGCTTAAGTGGACTAGGTTCATACTCTTTCGTATGTCTTATCTTGTAGATCATAAATAGCCTTTGTATACATATAAAACTCAGTACTCTTATATCCATGCTATCACATAACAGGGTCAATTATGGGTTCTATTTAGAAGTAGGCGTACTTTACTATGATCTGGTCCAGTATGTCAGGTGGTTTGAAACATCAAAAATACTATATCATCTGCATAATTTGAATTCAACAAAGCTGGCTCTTGAAATAGAATGAAGATCATTAAGAATATCCCTTTAAAAAAAGCTGTTAAATACATACCGTGTTTGTGGCTGATAATAATTATATCTTCTTTAGAGATCAAATGTGAAGTGAAATTTACTCAAGGTCAGTAGTGTATTTTTGCTCATTTTTTATGACACACTCAGTGGCTTTTTTGTAGATGTGTCATGTCAGTTATGCTTCCAAGATGTCATAATTATTATGGCTGAAAATATTTTGCTTTGCTGCTGCTTTTTAAACACTTTTATTTCTTCCAAAAAACGAAAAGCAATTTAATTTACCTGTTTTGATTTTGGTTGTTGATCATTGTTTCTTATAAGTTATCAGTCTTCTTTTTATATGATACTTATGCTATTTGTTCACAATATAAGATTGTAATCACAAATGACTTGACATACAATGTTAAAATATATTATCTACTGAAATTTTCCCTTGGCTTTTTTTTTTTTTTTTTTTTGTAAATTTTAAATATTCTACAACAGAATGTGTTTCACTGAAACACTCAAGTGCAATATTACAAAGACCCTGTCATGAAATAACAAAAATACTCATTTTTAAATACATCTCTATTTCAGACCATTACTGAAATTACATCCGTACACAACCTTACACAAGTTTCGTGACATTGTTCCTTGCATTTTTACACCGACTAGATGCAAATTGCACTATATTTTTGCAATCAAGGATTTCCTGAACCATTTGATGTCTGCGAAGATCCAGGTTTCTGACAAATCTTGCTACACTTTTACAATTCAGCTGCTGTTATTAGTATTATACATGTGTATATATATATGTACATAATATTTCTAAAAAAGATATTTGATGGCATGAAATCAAAGAAGTCATAATAATGTGTGCAATATTTGTTTATTCCCCATAATGACAGCCTTGACAAACAAAAAATCATTAAAAGCAAAAGAAAAAAGAAATAATATTGAATTAATAATGACTAACATGCCATGCTGTTCCATCAAGTTTTCCCGACTGTTTGTTACTGACACAGCCAGACATACATAATGAAGTAAATATTTGACAAAATATGACAATAAAGAAATAGTAAAATATATGAGTGTAAAATATCTCTTAATACTTTACAAAAAAATACATATATAATTTTAGATATTAGTAAATGTAGATTTTAATTTTTGTGGCTGTATGGTAGACCCCACACTTTGAACATAAGACTAAGAGCACCAAACATATGAATTGAGATTCTGCAATGTTGATACACTGATGACACAGACGACTCAGTGCTAATGCATGAACTGAACTGTTGAGTGTCTCTTGAAAGTATTGTGAATCATCTGTAGTAAGTTGTTTTCCATATGCAAATGTAAATGTTTTCATCTAGGTGTCATTTTACAAATCTTTTTTTTTTGCTATTTATCATGCTTGAACTTATGAAATGTGAAGTTGACCTGGCAATATATGTTACTTATAGAAAAAAATGTATGAGAATGAGTTATAAAAAAAAACAAGAAAAACCTACATACATACAAAGAACGAAGATAGCATCAAAAGAAAGAGAAAGAAAAAAGGACGTATATGTATAACAAAATATCTGTACTTAAAAAAAAACAACAAAAAAAACATATAATCACACACCTACTCCAATATAAATTAATACATTTGAAACATGACATGATGAAAGTAGGTGCTCGTCAATTTGAGGCGACCGGAGAAATCAAGATTTTTTTCAACAGCGAGTGAATTTCTAATGCAATTTTTTTTTTTCTTTATTCACAAAACCCTTCTATGTCCACTGAAAAATGTATTTCAGGGATAAATTTGCTGAAATACTGTATATTGAGTAAAAGTTCAAAAATTGTAATTTAGTGACATGACCTAAGTGAGGATTAAGAGCTCATAACAGACTGGATTTGTCTCTGGCACAAGCACGCTCCCATTCTAGGCAAAAAACTGAGCCTGAACGGGGATGGATCTGTCCTGGTTAAAAGACAGGTGCTAACATTTTACTGAAGTGATAAAAGTGAAATGGACAGCAAAAAGCTTGATGTGACAGTGGTCTAGCACAGAATGGCACAGTCTGCACCCAGAGCATTGCTCAATGCGTAACATAATGTTTACAATTTTGGCCCATTCTAGATCCGTCTTTTTTTGCTGGTACTAGTATGGGCCCACTGTGTTTGAACTCCAGTGAGAATTAACAAAAGTGATTGGCCGTTTTTTTTTCGATAAATTAAGTTGCAGCAGCAGGTCACCCCAGTTGTCAGCGTTCCATAGTAAAGCAGAGATGTTTTCACCAACAGAATGGAAAATGAACAAGCTTTACTTTGATATCAATAACTTTGTATGGTCAAAAATAGACTACTGTTTGATTTCATCATGTATCGTCTCATTTAAGAAACTTTAAACATAAAAGTTTGAATGAATGGTAATGAAATTTTTCAAAAATGAAGATAATAAAATCAAAATATGAACAACAAACAACATAATCACAATGACTTCATTAGACCTTTCAAGTTACGGTCATCATATGATCTATATTCCCATATACAATTCCTCTGAACATTGTAAACACCAAAAGAAAAACACTTTTTTAAACATAAATAGTTACTGTGGTATAAATATCCATATGCTGATTAAATTAATGGCACAACTGCAAATCAATGTGACTGAAATGATAAATCACCAGGAAAAGTTTGTTCCGCTGTCAATGTTTGTAACTGTACATCATTGGTGGATACTTTGCTATAGAAATTAAATAGTACATGAAAGATGTTTGAATGCTGTTTATGCACTGCATCTCCTCAAAGGTGGCAGTAGATAAAATGTTTTTTTAATGTGATATTTCATCCTTGACAAGAAGACAAAGTGTAAAGTAGATCTGATAAATATACACACTAATTTCAATTAAATCTTTGTGATTAAAACTGCATCAGTTATTTCCCACATTTCTGTTGACAAATACATCTTCTTGACTGAGATAAGAATAGTATGATGAAGCTACAACATATTTTAAATACAGTGAAATTAACGACATCGTGTGTTGTGTTCTCTTTTGGCAATTCTCAGCCCCAAAATGCGAACAGGTTATCTGGCACCATATCTAATGGTTTTCCAAATTACTTATGCAATAAACATACAAAATTATGTGATATTAGGTAAAGGCAAAAAAGTGCAAAAATTGTCAATGTGAATGTAATAATAGCAATAATTTTCTAAAATCCCAGACTGATTTTTCTGCCACTGAGAAAGAGAAGTTATACAGGCATATAACATAAGAAGAATGATGAAAGAGGGTAAATGCACCAGACCATTCATAAAATTTTTCTTGAACAAGAAAACTAAATAAACCTTGCAGAGGATCCTTTCTCAACCAATTACTGGTTCTTATAAATATGAGCATCACACATATTCATTGTACTCCTTATAAAATTCAGAGGTTTAATGGTTAATTCTACTGTAAATCTTCATTTTATGAATTTATTTGATCAATTTTGTTCACCATTCATTTTTGTGAAAACTGAGCTATTGTCCCGACTTTATAAAGCACGCGGCTAAGATTTGTTAACCAAAACAACAAATCGGAAAAACCAGGTAAGTTCTGCTAAAAAAGAGAGTTTTTAAGAGGGTATACAATGAAAAACTATAGACTTCTAAACTTTAATTTCTGTTTTTCTCCCTTTGCAAAAAATGTAACTTATCTGGTTTTTCCACTGGAGTCTTCATATTATGTATACATCTTGTAAGTCCCTCAAATGGAGATATGGAGCTATACATTCATTGGTGTTATGCTAAGATAGGCAATTTTCTGTTACAATAACATATGCAGGAAATAGTATGCCAAACCAAACTGGTTGGCCTTTGAATAAAAAATTTTCTAATCGTAACAATGTTTGCTACAACAGAAAAAAAAAAAGTGCTGTACCTTTTTAATAGTAACACTGATATGCAGTTGCAATTTTGACTAAACAGAACTTATGCCAAGTGTTTCAAAAATAAAATCTGGAAGAAATAATTCAACACTGGGCCACCAGCAGTACAAACAGTGAAGGACATGATTCAAACAAACACTCTTCATATTTCTGCTTTGACTCAGTAGTGAGGTAATTTGGTCAAACAAAATAAATCATTCAGTGAAGGGTATGAGTAAAGAACAAGGATACTGTCTGATCAATTCAATTCTATCACAAAGGATCAGTTAGTTGTTTAAAGATTGACTCTCTGTGGTAGTAAGAGACTTATTTAGATACTTTTATGTATGTGAATGGTTTCCAGCAAAATGCTTTCATTTGTGTTAATTTGAGATTTCTGGAATTGCTAAATGCAGGCCATAAAATTAAATAACCACATATGCAAAGTAGAATTTCAAGCAGCCTATAAATGCAGGTCCATAAAAATCAATAGTGGATCCGATCTCCATAGAGATGCCGGCCATAAAAGAACATCTAAAGAAAAAGAAATTAAGTCTCATATGACCATAAAGACACTGGGATCATTTTGATATTGCACTTTTTAACAGTATAACATACCAACAGACTGCCTTTTGATAAGCTGTGATAAATAAGTGAAGAAACCATGAAGAGCATTCAGACACTGCCCACAGTTAAATAATTTGGAATGACTGGGCAGAACCAAGTAAACTTGTTCAGAATTATTAAAAATATATCGTTACATCTAAAATACAACCGAGAAAGGGCTATGAAGCAGAGCCTTAGCTAAGTTATAAAACTTTTCGTTCTTAATTGTTTTCTTCAAAACTAAATAATTATTCATGATGCAAAACTAAATAATTATTCATGACACAAAAAAAAAAAGTACACATTGCCACCACTCACTGTTTGGGGCATTTGAATGGTTAAAAGTTAGAGTGAAAAACATGTATTACAGATTTAGTTGGGGATAGAAGGTTATATGTTTGTGTGGCACATAATAGGTTGGGAAGAATACTTCAATTGTTTTGGTCAGTTCCTATGAAATTGTCTTACAGTTACATGTATGGCACCTGATTCTTTCTTTGCTATCCACGCATAGCCGCAGCTTGTCTCTGTTTTTTGTTCACTATTCACGCACGGCTATCATCACTGCTTCAAACATATGTGTATTTCTTTCAGTCAAAATAGTTTGAAATTAACAGAAGCCCATTTCCCCATACCCCATAAATAAAGCAGGTTTTGCTGACGTTTGATCTTTACACAGAGAGCTAATGGCAGTGATGAAGAATCACACATAATAAAATTAGGCCATTAACAGCATTTTCACATACTAAAATGAAAAAAAAAGATGTACGCAAGAAGCACACCGTTTCACCCAAGATCATGTTTAGTACATGCCAAATGCCTAATCCAGCAACAGTTCCCAAAGACCTTTTGAATGAACAATGTTTGTGATATTTCTGCTAATGTTGCGCTATCTACATGCACATGAGATCTCTCTTTCACATGTTTTCTTGAGCAGAGCTGTTTCAACTTGTCACATATTTAATGTCCTGCTTCTTGAACTGCTCAAGAACAAAATGTTCAAATAGACAATAGAGCATTAGACAATAATGATTTTGAAAGTCATGTAATATACATTCACAGACTTTGATGTTGACTAACACCATGTGTATCAATTATTTTTCAGTAGCTAATCTTGGCATGTTTCTACATATCACAAATCAGGCTACTCAGGCATGAAACACACATTTTATTATGACACCATCTTTTATGGTGACTGTAAGTAGCAGAGGTAATACTTATCACAAAAATAAATACAATGTACATGTAATGTGATGGTGGATCTCTATAAGAAAAATTTTGATCACATGCACATTTTTGTCAATGAATCCTTTTATATATATAGAGGCACTGTTTTTGATTGCCAGTCAATATTCTTCTTCTCCTGGGTTCTTACCACTGCAATATGGATCAAAACTAAATCAATAAAAAAAATGGATTTCACGGAGAAAAAAGTATAGAAAAAATACAATGAAGGAAAAAAAAAAGACAAAAAAGGAAATAAAGTAAATATAACAAAACTATATGTATAAACAGTCTTAGTCTCAAGTAATAATATCGAAAAGGAACTGAACACATTATATGTAATGCCAATACCAAAGTGAGACATAATCATAAATTACCACCCTCAGTTCTAATCTCCATGAACATGGGCAAAAAGAGATAATCAATAAAACTTTCAAAATTTATTTTTGATGTATTCTCAGAAGCTAGTCAGTGACATGGCAAATTTACAGGAAATCCATGTGTCACTCCTGCAGGCATCATATCTACCCGATATAAGGCAGACTGGACATGTTGTGCACATGAGTTTGGAATGAATCAAATTTTGGAATATGAATGACTAAAAAAAAATATCAAAAACAGATAACACATTCGTGATAACAACAAAAATGTTTGACACAATGGAATAAGTTTGGCTATGCTGAGATTCAACTAGGGACTCTGTGCTTGCACACTGGCTGGAGTGTTGGTACATACTGGAAGGCTGTGGGTCATGACCATGCAAGAGATGGTACATCAGATACAGTTTTCGATTGCTGGAGATAAAAAAATTAATGGATAAGTTAGCTCCAAGCCAAACACAATATACAAATGTAACACAATTTAGGACAAGTCGATGGTACTGTGTAAGACTCAGCCACAGATCAATGAAAAAATGACATATGATGCAATCTGAAATCAAATTACAGAAATGGTCCAATACAATTAAATAGGCAACACTTGTTGATTAAGTCACTTCCAATCGTGAGCGAAAAGATATTTTTTTTCAGAAGACAAACTCTTTAAAGTTTTAAAAAGAAAAAAAATAGAAAAGAAAAAAAGTAAAGGCAAACTTGAGTCCCAACATTCTTTTCAGAATTTTCTCGAATTCCAAAACTGCATAACTTTAATGCAAAGCTGTCATTTATTTCCAGACTACTAAATCTAGAAAAAAATATGCTGTTTAGCTTTTTGTCACCTTTATAATTCCACATGCTCATGGGAATGGCTACTGACAGGCTCTTGTTTAGCTGCTGACTGTTTACGGCTGCTGTCTCGCCGCTCTGAGCTGTGATGGTACAGCCGAGAGTTTTGCAGCTCCAGGAGCTCTTCTCTGATCTCACTGTCAGCGTGCAGAGATTCGTCCCGTGAACTGTCAAAACTGCTGGGTATATCCTCTCCTCGCTGTTCTTGCTCAACTGAAAAATCGAGAGCAAAGTCATAACATTATAATGGGATATAATGGTGATGGAAAGAGTGATTATCATAGAGTTGTACATATAGTTTGTGTTTTTACATTCTACAACTCCAAATGATATATATATATATATCTTAAATATTATGGACACATGTGATTCATAACTAAGTAGTGTACATTTCTGTAATAGACTTCCAATTTTGATAAACATGCCTTCCTGATGAGCCTGCTGTGAACCATGAATGGGGAAAAGTGTCTTGATTTGTCCAAGCATTTTAATTTGAGCAAATAAAGTGGTCAAGAACCAGTGGCTGGTAAAGATTATGATGACCTAAGTTCACAGTAGGTTAAGCAATTGAACTAACTTCAACACTTTTATGGCAATAGATAACTAATTTGGAAGGGCCCAGACAACTTTAACTCTTTCCATTAGAAATACAAGTCTAATTTATATATCAAAGTCCAATGACCCATTTCGTAGCAGATGCAAGACAAAATAAAAAGTTCTTTATTTTACATTAAATACTGGTGTCGAGTTTTCACAAAAGAGTGCATGTTCTAACTTTACAATGATCAGTATAAGGACTTATAAATCTTAGTTCTTGTGGACTTTCGTGTGAGGAGTGTTAATACACACATAATATGACAAAGACAGCAGATTTGCCTAACAACTGCTCTCTCCTGATGTTGCAAGGAATCACTGAAATAAACTCACTGTCAAAGTAATCAACGTCTTCATGAGGGCGACGATTAGCATCAAGAAGTCTTTGTTCTTTCTTAACCATCGCCAGAAAGTTGTAGAATTTTCCAGGTGCAACCCATTTTCCCTCTTGCAGCATTTCTGGAAAAAAAAGCAGGACTTCAACATTTTTTACTGAGCCATGATGTACCACTAACATTAATTTCATGAAAAATGTACTGCAAAAAGGAGATCCAGCGGAATGCTTTAAAAGCTAATTCAATCTAAATTATACTGCTCACATTTTATATGATAGTTTTCACTTACTGAAATAAGAAATGATGTTGCTAGTAATTAAAGTCATTGGCATGCCTTTTAATGAAATAGTATATGGTTTGAACCCCAGGAGAAGAACATTATGCAAACTAAAGTTGCAGCACTAATGGCTGTGTGGTCCCAGTCTCTTGATGAAGATAGAAATGACTTCTAAGATAAGGTAAAACCAAATAATCATATGAATGATAGACTGAGCTGTTTTGTCTGACAGATTTTATTTCATTCTATGACTGAGTCTTATGGGGGATCTGACTGTGGTTACATTATACATGTAAAATATTCTTCAGCAAATTAAAGTTGAAAAGTGGGCAAGAAATAACTGGACCAATTCACATTGCTAGCTAAATTTGTCTTCGTTATATGCCTTATATAGAGACATGAAAGACATGCACAGACAATTCTATGACTTCATGTATATATCATCTCAGCAAAATGAATTTTGTAGAACACAGTAAAGCACGAGAACTGCACTATTCAGTGTATGAAACCAGTTTCTCACTATAAGCTGTGACAATGCAAAACAGCCAAGGTATGAAATAAGGAGCAACTGGTTTTTCATTGGTTTTTCAAAGCATCTTATAGCTTTATCATATCTGACTAGTGACTTACTGGATGGCCATTCCTGCCTGGCCAGCACTCTGGTCAGCCATTCGGTCACCTCTTCCGGCTTGAGCTGCTCAGCCTGGTAGTTAAACACCAGTCCTTGACTATGGCTGACCACTGTGATCATTGGCAGTGTAGCAGTCCAGGTGTACTCGGACAGAATCTTCAGCCCGATAGTCTTAGGTCGGCTACAACACAGTTGAACACAAATAAATTAATTCAAAATATAAAAATAGTATATAGCGAATTCAACTGATTCACTTGTATGTGAGATGTTCATCAGGGAAATTTCCAATACTTAGGACTTCATTCTTTCAAAGACCAACACCATGAAAATTCGATTCTAGTTTTTTTGCTTCAGAAAGGGATGAATGTTCTAAAGATGTTGCTATCTTGAAGTTGTGACACTTGCAAGATGGTTGCCATTTCTTTGTTCAATATTACTCATTCATAATAAAAAACTGCAACTGTTGAGAAAAAGGAAAGCTTTAGAAATTTGAAATATTGCTCTATCCCCTTACATATAGGCTGTGGTGATACTCATAATCTGAGAAGCAGCCAACAATTGGCAGCCAAAGCTGAAAGACTCAGCAGTAATGTGAAGTTAGCAGTTCCACTTGCAAAATGCACTAAAGAGAGACAGCACTGACATGTAGCTTCCTCAGTTCTGTAGCACAGGCATTAAACCACCTTCTAGAAATCTTATTAAATTGTAGAACACTATGGACAATATCATTTGCTGAAGTTAGAGTCTTATTCAGATGGGTGGCTATTTCACTCATGAAATATTCCTTTACCATGGCTTCAATTGCTGCAATAGTTTTGGGCATCACTGATAAATAATTTGATGGGGTCAGAGTCAGTTCTTCACAGAACTAATGTGGATAAGGAAGAGCCTTGCCCACTCATATACCTACAGTGGCAACAGACATACATTGCTACATTGTGCTTTCTTTGATCCATGAGTTTCAATAGGTTTCATTTCTTCACTGCTCAAAACACAAGTGCCATTGTACTGATCCTCTTTGGTGCATGTTGTAAGTGAACTCGCGTGCTTCAAACTGGCTATGTGCCACCTGTTGGCTGCTCTTCAGATGGTAAGTGTCATCATGATCAAACTGAAGGACAATCTAGCAATATTTCAGACTTTTCAGACACTCTGATAGTTTTCACAGAAATTTCTGTCATATATATTCACCATGAAAAAAGCGGTGCAAATGGAAAGTTATAAATTACACCTACGCATCCATCCAGCAGAAAATGGCATTGTCAGACTGATCCAAAATGGCAGTTTGGGAGAACATTTCTCTTGCCACATCACTGATGGGATCAGACGGATCCAGAAACAGAATAGCAAATGGTTTTTTCATAGCAAACAGTGTTGGGAAGTTCATCATTGTTAGTTCAGGCTGAGAGAGAGAGAGAAAAAAAAAAGAAAAAACTATAACAATAAATAACGTGTTTTCATGTGCCATTAAAGAATAGTCATGTAGTACAGTCGAATTCTGACATTATAAAATCGGATATTGTGAAATTTCAGTAATAAAGAACAGAATGTGCAGTCCCATTTTATTTCTTTATTCTTTCAAAGTCTAACAAAGTCTTGGAATTTGTGAAATGCCAATCCTCCCGATCTCGCTTATAAAGAAATAATTTTCCCAGAAAGTGACGAGTAAAACCATGTGGCGACATGCCGAAGATGGTTTAACTGTGCATGCAATCAGTGTTTCATATGTTCAACCACTCTTAACAATGCCCATCGGCTCCGATTACACACTGATGGTGAAAGGCAAGACAATGTTTGCCTTATACTTATGCAATAGCCTAGGCACGGGTAAAAAAATCTGGGATGGGGGCGGTGTATCTTTGTTTACATAGGTGGAAGTAAAGCAGTTTGGGCAAGGCGTGGTCGGGTGGGGGAGACGAGGAGCAGTCTTTACCATGGGAATGTTCTGTGAAATCATAGCATATGCAGACAGTGGTCTGGGAGTGGTCATCAATGGGAGATCATTGTACTCAGTCCTATTACTTTCCCTTTACCAGACAAAAGAGAGATTGAGCAAGCAGTGTAAAGAGCAAAAAAAACACTTTTGTGCCCTTTGCTTGAAACATACGCCATGAAAAATTCCAGAAAAATTATGATGTAAAGAGAATGTTTTCTTCTTATTGTTAAAATTTAATCAAATTTTTTGACGACTAGTCTTTCGAATGACAAGAAGTAAAGGGATTTTTTCCCCTTTACACTGCTCACTGAACACCTCTTTCGTCTGGCAAAGGGAAGTAATAGGGCTGGTCAAAATGATCTCCCCTTACACGAGTCCCTCTTTTGGGAGGGGCAGATAATCTGCGAAATGATCTCCCATTTAACCATGTTTATTGCTTTGCCTACCTTCAGCAGAGAGTAAAATGTATCATGCAGTACCCTACCAGTTTCAATATTAAAATAAAACAAAAAAAATGACTGAAACAAACTGAAAAACGCACGCACAGGCTTTGTAAGGGGACACTTGTCAGGGGAAAAAATCAATAGTAACCATGAATTAATGTATGTCTCTCCCCGATTGTTATATGGGTCTCTGTTGGATATTAAGACATTCTATGCTATGAAATAAAAGTCCTGGTCCCTTCGATTTCTTAATATCAGAGTTCCACTGTATTATGCACAAGTTTTGGGGTTTCAAATAGCATTTTTTTTATAAGTTATTTGAAGGAACAGTGAAACTTCACTGATCACACATAAGAATTTATACAGTATCTTTCATAACTATCCATCGATCAGCTCATTATTTCATCACTAACAAAAGTGAACCACACTTGATGTGTCCTTCAACATAAATCAAGATTGACTTAAATAACTTTGTTGGAGGAGACGCTTCGGCACCAATCAAAGAAAGCTTACAACAGTGGTGATGATTGATTGCTTGATGAGGTCTTTCAGAGAAGAGGCTGAGAACTGGCTTGTCAAAGACCTGACTGATCTGTGAGGATCACCACGATGATGGACTACTACAGACATGTCTGGAACTTTATACTTCTCAGCCCTAAAAAAATACACAATGGTAATTATTCTAACATTGAAAATGCAGAGGAAAATTTTGCATTGTAGTTTTTTGTTTGCTTTTTTCATTTGCTGATTTGCACACTACTAACAATGCTAAAAGCAGAGACCTTATTGGAGAGAACAAACTGACAGCATTGAAAACAAATAGGGAGGGGGATCTGTTTAAACTATCATGGAAAGATGGAAAGTCTTTATTGATGACTTGTAGATAACTCTTCAAAAACTGAACACTAACTGTACAAAGACAATGACATGACATATTAAATTACCTAAATCCAGCAACAAGAAACTTTCCTGCATTCTGACAGCTCACTTTGTTAAATATTTTGACAATTTTGTACCATTTAATTTTACATGTAGATGATGACACAAATATTGCCAGACAATTAAAACATGTTGGTAATTCACTGGCATGGATATTCTCCATATTAATACCAATTTCTGCTACTGACTTAAATAGTGCAACTTGTCTGGACCCATATGAGCTTAATATGCACTCATAAATCATTATGCACAAATTTAAACTACTTCTGTACTGAGACTTACAGTGTTTTGGCCACATCACCTCGGACAATGGCTGAGGCAGTGATGATGGACAAAGATCTGGTAACTTCTTTATATATGCTCTCAACATCTGTCAATAATAATAATAATAAAAAGAAGAACAAATGATTAGATCTCAACTGCATTTAGTATGGCATTTCATGAATACACCTGCATATTTAACTGTTATTTTCCAGCACTAAGAAGAAAAAAAGAAAGAACAAGGGGAGACGGGCATTTCTTCAGAAACATGATCCCAATTGTTATAGTGAAGATAATAAATATTGCTCATTATTAATAAAGATCAGGATCAGAGTTTGGTTATATAATGAATTTCTCGATCATTTTGACAGCATAAGTCTGGACCATAATTTTTATCAATATTGGCTAATAATACATACTATATAGACTCATATCTTTTATTTTTTTAACCATTTTGCATTGCTTCATTTTTTCACAACAAAAAAGGGAAGGGTTTGTTGTGACAAACTGAAGTTTGCAGTAGTGCTGGGCGGAAATCTGGATCTTAATTTGGATAACCATTGTCAACGTTCAACTTAAATAATTAAATTTTCCAATCTATCCAGTTCATTTACCTGATTTGCTTATCAGTACACTATCTACTTA
>JBCEWB010000014.1:3048041-3070022 GCA_039654565.1 Peronia peronii | reverse complement strand
AGTATAAATGCCTTGTAGGCCATGATTAGGCATTTCTGGTGTACTCCCCATCCTCTGCCTTTTATATATCTTAGCATTTGTAGTCTTGGCGATCAGCAGCGGCAAAATACATGACGTACATTATCACATGTACATGGACCCAAAGCCGTACAGAAAATTGTGCGAAGAACAGCCGAATCACATCGTCATGCTGGTTTGGCGTTCTATTCTGTCCTGGTCTCCCATGATTTGCATAAATCATTACTGGTTCAAGTGAATCAATTGTTGAGCCCCCCCTCCCAAAGTGAGGGGGGGGGGGGGGGAAGAAGAAGAAAAAAAGAAAAACGATTGACTTCAAACTACGTTGACACTAACCAATACAAAGATTTTTTTTTTTTTGATGTTAGGATTGCCAAGAGGGGTTGACCTCAAGCAAGAATTCACTTTATTAAGCGAGCCAACTTTAAGTGGGATGCACTGCAATTACATGTACGTGCGTTGGTTTAGTGTATACATGTATTTATTCTAACAAAGATTTGACACTTTCAAGTCACCATCTCAGAGACCTAAAAATGGTTATTCTGTGCAATATCAGTGTGATACTCACCAAACATACACATGTAATGCAAACGTATATACATATACTATTATTTTATGGACAAACATTTACAATTACATTATATGTATTTCACTTTGTACAGGGGGGTTATTATTTTTCTTTCTTTTTTCTGTTATTTCAAATACACAGTACCATTATCATGATGAACATAATTTCACGGCTCTGGTGTAGTTATTTTAACCTTCGTCACAAACATATATCTGAACTAAAGATGTTATGTAACTGTAATAAATCTTGCAAAACATTTGGTGTGATATTACTTTCATATAAAATAAAAAGGCAAGAAGAGCAAAGTTTTATGCGCCTCAAATTTTTGTTTTAATCCTGATTACAAATACAAGTACATGTATATATACATAATCAATTCCAATTGTTCAAAAAAAAAAAAAAAGAAAGAAAGAAACGCACAAGCATCTGCATTCAAACTAGTCAAAGCCAGCATCATGAGTATTTCTGAGTTTTTTATATATTTTTTTGTGTGCATTTATCTAAATGCTCACAGCACAATCACCTTGAATTCGTTCAGAAAAAGTGAGAATAGGGCCCTGGAATTGACTTTACACTACACCAAACTGGAATTGACTTGCACTACAATCGCTTGTATTTCTTAAGTGGCCTTTCAATCCTAAGAAAGTAAGATTATCTCGACATTAGCTCAGTTTGCTGAGAAGAAATTGCTTTGGCAGAAATTTGGAATTTTGCCCAGACAGCGACATCTAATACTCATCAGATGTGTAACTGTCAAAGACTATGTAACGTCCCTAACGTAAACATGGGATCTCCAAAAAGTTATTCACTTATCCTAGAAGGTTGGACGTGGGGCTTCTCTACTCAAGAAGCCAGAGGTCCCTAAGTCATTTGAAAAAAAAAAAAAAATGCAAGTAGGTTCTAAATCTTTCCCATTCTCCGATAGGATTTGAACTCACATTTTCACTGAACATAATCTCTTGGCCACAACATCCCTTTGTTGAATTACCGTGATGGTTATGACTTAGACCCCAGATACAAACATCTCTGATACATGCCAGTGTATCAGCCTTTGCAAATCTTATACAACTTTACTGCATATTTAACAAACATTAATTCCACCAAAGGACAGTCAAACAGCAATTCACAAGAGCAAACTCCAAAACGCCATTATGTTTATGTGTGTGCATGCATGCATAATTTTGAGAAAGAACATTTAAGTGGGGGACAATAAATAATTTTTTCATCCCCTGGAAGCTTAAAAGTTAAGGAAATTTGTTTTTGAGTTATTGATACACTTTGTACAATCCAGTAACACTGTCCACATAAACAAATGTAATAGATCTCCATTGTAAATTGATTTCACTCTGAACTAGACTAAATTTAAGAAAAAAAAAAAAGAGTAAGGCTTTCAGTTTATTGTCTAACTATTCAAATAATGTATCTGTCTAACTGTTCAATCATGTAGATAAAAAAAAAACCCAGTGATTGTAAACAGCTTTCTATCATCTCCTACATCAAATAGTAAAAAATGAATACATGAACTTTTTACCTTTTTCAAAAATGAAAAAAAATAAAAGTAAAACAACCAGGCACGGTAAGTCTCGAATTCAGCTGGAACCAAAATTCAGAAGAAGCTCTAAATTCAGTTCATCATTAAAATCACATTTACTGCAAAGAGATGCTACAGAACATTAAACACTTGTGTAAATGAGAGCTTACAAAATTAACAAGCTGTAAAAAAAAGAAACAAATAAAAACAACATGAAGTATCATGTGTATGAGTATCTCTGTATATATTATATGAAAGAATGATTGTGTTTAGAATTGACTAGGCTAAATATGATAAAGACAGCATGACCAATGAGCAAACAGGAACACCATTATATTCGTACTTGGAACATTACAGTTAAAGTAAAGGGAAACAAAAATAAATAAATAAATGATTAAAAAAAAAAAAGCTACAGCTTCAACAACAACAAAAATCCAATTAAGATGATTCTACTGTAAAATAATATAATAAGTGGAACATGTTGACATATATTCCTGTTTTAAATCTCATGAAATGAACTACAAATCCAAATACAGTATACATGCTAAAAAATATTAGTAGTGATGATCATTATTTCATATGCAGCACGTTGCCACCAATATCATAAAACAGCTCCATATCTGGAAGTTTAATATCTAAACAGATGGTACTGGCAATCCTAATCTACATGCCATTTTCATATTAAAATTTTACACTTCCACTCCTGTCTCAGCTCATTCTAAAACTCTCTCCCTTGGGCAAAATATAGACCAACAAAATTAAACAGAACGGGGAAAAAAAAAAAACCCAGTAAAACTCTTTTAATGTCACTATGGTACCACAGAACTTTTTGGTTCAAAATTAAAATTAGTCTATATTCCTTCCATCTGATTATGGGCTTAAGATTATTTAAGAGGCTAAAAAGGAACAGGAGAACCTACAAGAAGAAAAAAAAAGGAAAAAAAAAAAGGCGCAAAGGAAAAAAAAACAAAAAAAGTAATTTACAAACAATGTCTTAACAGTCAAAGTAAAGCTGTATGAAAGCAATAAATAGGATGGCATCAAGAAATTGAATGAGTGAAATAATGTACCATACATAACAAACATTATACCACCACCAATACAAAATGAATTTTTACACATTTTCTACCTATGACGCACAGTAGCTGAAGAAAAAAAAGCAACAAATAAAACACAGCAACAACAGAATAAAACATCTTCCTTATTTTGTATAAGTACCGTCGTAGTGTATGTACAAAGATCAAAACAGGAGACTGACTTTTCAGTTTTGCTCGCTGATGATGTGGGAACAAAAGCAACAATAATGATGGAAAAAAAAAGTGGGCGGTGGTGGGAGAGGAGGTGCATGTGAAACATTTTGGGAAAGAGGAGGAACAAAAACAAAGAAGTCAACACAGGCTTGATCCGATCACTTGTTTACCACTTCATGTATGCACATCAGTGAGAAAGAGAAAAGTGGAAAGAAAAGTAAAGCAGACACAGGTCTGATCTAATTACTGTATTTAAGCACACCATCTGATGTGAGGGGAAAAAAAATACACACAAAAACAACAGTCAATTAACCCCTTCATAACATCAACTTTCTACTATGTTTGATGCCCTTATCTTACACTTTGCTAGTTTTCCAGAACGACAGTACTAATTATTAGTAACAGCTGACAATGGGACGATCAGCTAAGTTGTCATAAAATTCAAGTAAATATCCAACCAGAGGGTGACTGATAAGAATATATAACATTGAAAAGTTTAATCCCATATCCTCTATCATAAAATGGTTGTGAATAATGATACAGTGTGATTCATACACTGCCTTCTGTGTTTAACAAACAAACTGTACATTAAAGCCGAGCAGTAGTCTCCACTGGAAAATATATTCAATTCTCAACAGCCAGGTTTTTTCATCCAGAAGTAAAAAATTTCAGGCCTAAAAAAAAAAATGTTGTAATATACTGTATAGTGCACCTCCTATGGGTGATTCTTGTTGCTACTTCCATGACATATGGTGTGACAAACCTAGCAGCATGAGCATTATACCTACATTCTATACGTATCAAAGGGGTTTTTATGTTCCACATGAACCTCGTATGAAACAATTCACATAACCTTGAAGAAAAAAAAAATACACTGTATAGGTATATATTTATGTATGTATGTATGTGTGTGTGTGCATGTGTGCGTATGTATGTATGTACACACCACATATGAATAATCCTTTTACTGTTAATAATCTAAGCACCTGGAGTATAGTACTCTTTTTTTTTTTTTTCTCTTCCATGTTGAACACTAAATACATAAGAGTAATAAAAATAATGTAAAGTTTAAATAGTACAATTCCTGGCATCACATGTGCCAAATACATATATTCAGTAAAACAATTAAAAATACTTACCAATAAAACGTAAAACTAAAAAAAAAAATTTCATGTTTGTGTGAGCACCAACTTTCTAATTATCAAATATAACTGCTCCCCTCCCCCCCCCTCTCCAAACATTCAGCCTAAAAAAAAACAGATTCAGACAACAAAATTGGCCACCAACAACACCAACATTTATCAAGTTTTCCCACTTTAAAAAAATTTACAACAATACATTTACCCTTACAACAGTTATACTTTTACCATAAAAAACTCAACACTGAATGAGTTTTCACTTACATCCAAATCATTACAGTATAGAGTTGTGTTCTAAATTTGAACCACAAAATGAAATATAACTTAACTCACTGGCATTCAAATTGACTATTCAATAGAAATTTACAAAAACATTTTTAAAAAACAACAGCAACAACAAAAAAACCCACAATACTATAAACTGATATGACCATTAAACTTTATGACTGTTTTCCACAAAAAATGTCACCCGCAAAAGAACATTTTAATACTTATATTGTCTACCAAAAGCAGACTGTCGATGTTTCACATACTTTTGAAAATCTCACCAACATTCTAAATAATATCAGACATAAAACATGAATCCATGCCATTTAAAGATGCCTCCTTTTCTCCCGATAACCACACAAACTTAAAACTGAATTGATCAACATAAGGGAGGTACCTGGTCATTTTTGCTTCTTATTCAAGATTGTAGCTCGCAATCACAGATGGGCCTTGAGTAAAACCGACAATCAATACTGATTACAAACAAGCATAATATTAATGAGACAGGAGGTTCATCTTGCATAAGCCATATATAAAACAAACTCCTTGACAGGTAACTTTGCTCTGGCTCCAAAATTTTCACCACAAATATAAATTTAAATTTAAAGATAATGAATGTTCTCTCATGGAAATGCAACTCGCTGATATTTGCATGTTAGCGAGAGCACTCCTATGTACATGTGTATTCTTCATTTTAAAATAGATGTTTCATATTTGCCATGCCATGCAACAAGTTACAGATGAAATATAAAATTACATGTACTTCTCTCACTTCAGTTATGCTAGCAACCTGCAGGATATTTTGACGAATGTTTATAATTCACTATATGTTTTGTCCAAATGTTGACATTGGTAAACCATACATTCGAGTTTCTTTTTCTAATAATCTCTATCACAATGTATTTTAACATACAGTGTATTTGAGGCCCCTGAAAAAAAACAACATCAAGAAAAAAAGAAGGTGGTTTAACAGAAATAACAATACAATAAAACAATAACTATTAGTTACTCCCACATGGAAAATAAATAAAAAGTGTAATGTCTTGTAAAAAAATAATGTAAACAGCTTTGGACTCTGGAGCAAGACATCAGAAACATTGCTTACTTGTAACATTAGCTGATAACTGAAATTCCAGCTGCTCATAAGCTCTCTGCTTTCTAAATCTAAAAATGGCACAGTACTGTTCCCTGCTATTTGGTGGCCTGCTTGGGCAGGTTATGACAGGGTGTGGCAGCTATTATATTTCATAACAAAACAATGACCCACTAGGACATTTTATGTGCCTTTAAACTACATGAAGCTCTGCATTTTTTAAGAATCCTGCAATTTGTGCAAAATATACAAAATACATGTAATTTACATTCAACATATTGAGAATATGTTTTAATCCCAGACAACCCCTATTTTGAAACATAAATCATGCAGTCTATCATCAAGACTGGATCACTAAGCACCACTGTGTGATTTCACAAACTTTCTTTTCTTCAATCCGAGCAGCATTAAAAGGCATATTATGTTTTTTAAACCTGTGAGGCATCATAAACTGAAGTTCTATAAACAAGGCCAATGTCTTGACTGCCTATAAAAAAACACCCCCCAAAACCTAAACTCATGAAATATTGATCTGGATCTAAAACCACACAAATAAATGTGCATTCAACATTCATTCATTTATATATATATATATATAAATAATTGTACAACAGTTCACTGAGTATTAATCAGGGCAGTTTTCTTTTATCTTTTTCAGTTGTGCTTTTATTCATGTGCTTGTGGTGGGAGTATGCCTACAATACAGACATCAGATCAGACAAGTGAATCCAGTGCCTTAAATCCCCATCCTGACCCTTTAGCATCTATTGATCAACAAATAAAGTAATCAGACTGAACAACTTGAGAAAACAGTGCTCTTTACATATCTGAATTAAAAAAAATAAAAAAGTGTGTGTGTATGGGGGGGGGGGGGGGGGATGAGAAGAAATCTTATAAAATGTAATTCACATCCTGATATGGGATTTAGGTACTAGTCTAGTAACAAAAACTTCGATGCGAGTCATTTCTACAGGTCGGGGAAATCTTTGGAGATGGCAAATAAGTGATGAGATTTCTGATTGATGTTGTCTGAAAGATCTATTTATCTACAGCAGCAATGCAAAACAAAAATAACAACATGTTGTACCTTCTTAGAACATCTCACAGCAGCACTTCAAAATTGAGAGAAGTGTAAAATAAAATGTCGCACGGGCTCCTATCATAAATTTTGTGACCTTTCAATTTTTTTGAACACTGTGACTGAGGTACAAGTCTGTCCATAATTGAAAGCGAAACATATCTTCAGTTTGCAGCTCCTTCCTTGTCAAAGTTATAATCTTCCCAATACCTTGTGAAAAATAAAAATTGAGCATTGATATTACCAACTTCTGCCACCTTGCCTCTACAATTTCTCAATAGGAATCGTGTTCCTATTTTCACAAGTTCACACTGCCGATATAAGGAAGTGCCATGCCAGTTTTTTTTATCAGGATTTAAGGCAGGCCAACATTTTAACTTTTTTTTTTTTATAACAGAGGACAATACCAATGTCACACTAAAATTAAAATGTGCTAACCATCTTTATTGTTTGCCACAATGCACTACAAAAACATTTGAACCAAAGGACAGTTTTTGGTTTGTTTAACCGATGGAAGAGAGAAAAAAACAGGACTATGATGTATTATGTATAAAGCAAACATTAGACGGATGAGATTGCAGCAGTAATGGTAAGAAAAAAATTGGGCTTTTTGGGGAAAAAAAAGAAAAGAAAAAGAAACCCAGCCATAAAGGAAATTAAGTAGAAATAAAGTACAAAGCTATTTACATATCTCAACAAACAACCAATTAAAAACACTGGAAAATAATCTTGATCATAAAAATATAAATAAGATATAAACTCCTATATAAATGTTTTATTAAAAACAACATCAAAAACCAAAGTAACAGCTGGTTGTCCTATGCACAAAAAGCGTCGCTTGAAAACTAAGAACTATGATAGTAAAGGATGAAGATATAATCCACTGCTAATTAATTTAGGTAATATTTCAGCATTCATGTAAAATAAACAGATATCACATGAAACATAATTTTGGGAGAAATTTTAACACTTAAGTTTGGAGAGAAAAATTCAAGGTGTTATACATGTTAGAATTTATTAAATTTAAAAGATTTACAAATGCAGAAGAAAATACAATTCATGTCACATAATTCTACTGGAAAAATGGCAAGAGCAGGCTGTCATTAAATTTGGACTGTCAAATTGTAACTGTTCAGCACAATTTTAAGACTATAAAACAGCAAGAATACAGAGACTCCCTAAAGGGATGAACAATACTAACATTTAATGCTGATTTTTAAAAATTAAATTTCGTTACATAATCAACAAGAGAGGTACCACTTTTACTTGAACTATTCCCCACCATAAAAAAATCAGCATTCTGAGGACCGATTGAATATTTCTTAAGCATGAACAAATACCATGTCATTTACTGACTGTGGCAAAGAGAGAGAGAAAACATGACTAATATTTTCTTTCTTCTACAGATAAAAGCTATTATTCACACACAGAGATTAACAGAAGCAAAAACATGAAGTGCTGTCCAATTCTAAAGGAAGAGAAAAACAATATAATAAGTTGAAAAGCTGTAATAGCATAAGTGCTTGAATACTTCTAAAACTTTTCTCTAAGTATGGTTGTTCATGGCTTTGCAGCCATTATCAGCCTTATACTGCAAACATAAATCACCAACCTATTTCCTAGCTATCTCTTTGGCAATGAGTCATTGGCTTAAAGCTAAAACAACAAGGTGACTGCAGAGGTCAATGGGTCACCAATGAGACTTACTCTGTAATAACCCCAGTAAAAAGGTCAGATAAAACCAGGCCTTGAACAAGAAATGAATTCCTTTCCAAATGATAAAATGAAGTTCTCCTTTTTTTTCACTGCTAAGCTGGTAATAAAGACAGCTATAAAAATAGTGTTTTATTCAAAAATGACCTTTTTTCCCCCACTCTTTGAACATGCTGAAATAAGTTTTTTCAACACCACATCACTACTTTGCTTCTCTGTCTGTATACACCCAAAATGTGCTGACTTCAGAGCAAACAAGTGTTTGAGGGTGGGTGGGAACTGTAAAAATACTGTGGAAAAATTCTAAACGAACTCAGTGATACTGTTCAATGTTCCAATGTAGACTGGAGGACAGTAAAAGAAAAATTCAACTGGTGCAAGACCTGTTCTTCTTCTTGGTTGATTTCTTTCTTTTGGGGGGAAACCAAATGTAGCAATTTTATAACTGACCCCCCCCCCCCCCTGCTTTGTAATTTTCCCCTCTGCTATAGTGTTTTAATGCCTTTACAGTATGACACATTTTTGTCAATCAACTGATAACTTTGATATTTGGATAATAATATTATGGGTATACAAGAACTCATTTTTTTTTTTGTAATTTGTTCTCACACAAGCACGGCTGTCTAGTTTTTTATCTTCTACAGGAAAGCCTACCAGCAATCTTTATCAGTCAAGTGCTCTTGCAGCCAGCTATCAATGAGAAGACTGCCTGTGACTGGACGTTTCTCTTTTTGCAGTCACTAAGTCCTTCGTATCAAAAAATGTATTTCCTGAAAGTTAAAAATGTATGCACCTAATGATGTAGGACCTTTATAGTCTGCCTGCTAAATTCCAAAAACAAAGGATATAGGAATATATATAGAGGAATCTCCTTTCTATTCACTTCTCCTCCAACTTCTAGCAGACTTCATTTATTAAAAAAAATATATATATATAAATGACGATTATCATTCCTAAAACTAGACTATAGCGAAAATCAAATGATAATGCATCCCTCTTTTTTCTTCATAAAGTAATACATATTATTTGGAAGAGCTGCTATCAACAAAGAAACACCTGTAAACTACTTCACCATATATTGGGCAACATTCAAACACCACAGCAGAAACATGTCATTATATGGTCACAGAAATACATTGCCAATCATCAACAGGCAATGTACAAAGGTGATAGGTTCCAAGGAGTTAAAGTCAAGCAACGATAAATAAAATAAAACAGAAAAAGAACTTTAACCTTGAGTATTCTTTTCTGCCATCTCAAATTACTAAATTTAAAAGTAAACAATAAATATGTAATAATAAATATAAATGAAAAACAAGCTAATCAAGATCTGATGTGAAAAAAATAACAAAACATTGCAATTCATCAACAAAGGTGGAAAATGCCAACATTTAATAAAAAAAAAAAAAAAAAAGAGTATGCAGAGAAAACATCAAGAAGAGATGATCCACTTGTCTTTGATAGCTATACCATTTGCAAAATACATGCTATGTTTTGTTTCACCTTTATTTTGTGTGAATTTGATGAACAGTCACCATTCCCTTATACTCAAATACCTGTTTCATTTGTATAAATGACACGTTCTTGCCTAACTCAAAATACATTTATACATGTAAATGAACAAAATTGTTGTATGGCGACCAAAAATCATATCTGCTTCAAGATCATTTATTTGTTTATAAAATGAAGACAAAATTTAAATAAAATTTGTTGGAAGTAAACTGAACTTGTGGCTTGGTGTGAAAAATAACAACAACAACAACAAAATCAAAACAATAAAAAAAAAAAAATAATAATAATTTCAATTTAAAACTATCGGGAAATGCTTTAAATGATTGGAAATTTAACCACATCAAATCTCCAAAAGATGAAGCTCTTTTAAAACTGCTTGAGACTTGCTAAAAAAAAAAAAAAGTATGACAGTTTGTTAATATTTCATGGCACTAGACTATATTTCACTAAAACTGACTGCATAGATAAGCCATGAGATCTCACACACATAGGGTCCCAACGACTGCTCTTGAAAACAACAGATTTAAAAACAGTTATCACAAGAAGCAATTAAATATTGTGTGACTAGAGAGTGAAAAAAAATCAGGCGTGCAACACAGGCCAGTCTTTCTCCCCCCCACCCTTTTTTTTTCTTTCCCAGAATTGTACTGTACATTCATCTGGCACTGTTTTCATGCATAAAGTGAGGCATACATTGAATGACTATCCACACAATCTCAACATGTCTGACAGGGATTTACACATTATAACCATAACACAGTATAGTATGTAATACTTCAGGCAAATATCAATGAGGCTCACAATAGTGCAAGCTGTAATGACTTTTAATATGGAGCAAAAGCATGCATTAATAATCTTGCGTCTCGCTACTGATTTGCTTTGTTACTTATATTGCCCATTCCTCATTAAGTTAAGACAAAGGAAAAGAGCAATAAAAAAAAAAGGGGGGGGGGGGGAAGGAGTAAAATGTTCACAGTGACTAATGAGCATTATTGCACACAGAGCCATTTGCATTCTCGGATGCACTCATCTCTTTGCCATTTTTCAATACATCACTGCTACTTCCACCTACATAACCATGCTTTTGCTTGGAATCATCTGCACCATTCTTCGCGTTCTCTGGTTGATGACGTTTGACTCTTGAGTAGGGTCCGATTTCTGGATCCATAATGAAGTCCCAAATCACTTTGACCCATGAATGATGACAGGGAAGGTTCTCATAGTACTCGGGTGCTATTTTACGAACCTGCAGTGAACAAAAACAACAAAGATAGAAGGCAAAGAACTAACACAAAAAAATATGCCCCAATCTTGAACATTTCTAATTCTTGATATATATGGCAAAAGCAGTCTGATTTTAGTGATATAGAATTTTTTCCTCAAACAAATGGCAACTGCATCTGAAGTAAAAAATCAAATGCATTGTAACATTAAGATCTGATCTGCATTATTCAATTAAAAAAAAAAATAAATAAATATCTTTTGTTGTAGGACTAAATTAAGCTAAGGCTAGTGTCAAGAAAACTGGCAGAAAAAATAAGTCCTATCCCAACTGGCAGTAACAATCAATTCGTCAGCAGGGTTACAGACTGGCATATCGCAAAATCTTGTGTTCTGTTAAAAATGGACTTGAAATCTCTGCTTCCGTTGACTACCAATAAATCGCTTATTGTGGATTTTTTTGTTATTTTTGCTTTATTGTTTTCAGTCCTAACATTTCTTGCTAACAGACTATCATTTGCTGGTGAAGATACAGGATTTTTCAAACAATTTGCCTATGGCAATAAAAATCTCCAATGCGCCAGTCTGCTATGTCAGAGTTTTTCGCCCAGTCGAGTGAAACGTCACTGTGTACTGATCCTGCCTATTGATTACATAGACTGTGACAGCTGTGCCGGATGAACAACTGAGGATTTCAAACTTCTACAGGTCATTCATCATTGTTATAAAAAAAGAAGAAGAAAGAAAAAATACCACAGAGTATAAAATATATTTTTTAAAAACAGAAACTAAAATAAACTTTAAATAAAACAGACTGTTTTTTTTTCTAAGAATGCTTTTAGCACTAAAGTTACATTTTTTTCTGAAATCTGCTGAAAAAAAAAAAAAAGAAAGAAAAACCCGACCTATTTTACGCATCTTTTTAACTTATAGAAGGAGTGTTTACCACTGAAGAAAAAAAGTACATCATCATTGTCTTCAGAAAAGGAGAAAAGTGGCTAAAGCATGGCAGAAAACTCTTGGAGTTCTTGTTTTGTCCTGCCAAAGGACCCATCACCAAATAGTTTTAACATTTCAGTAACTTTGGCGTCAGATTTTCTTAGAATATGACAGAATTTCATCTGTGCCCATGTCCTGTCTAGTCTCTATGCCAGAAGCTGTGCTCTCCCATTTCAGAGTCAGTGTAAAACTGAGGCACAATGAGCATCTCTTGTAGAGTATGCTATGTCTTTGGAACTGAGACATCTTGTAGATTGTACATATGGTATATCAGTCATTGTAAATTGTAGATGGTATAATGATGTTAGTGGTAATGGAAGATCATAATTCATATAACCCGAGCTAGTAATAACTTAAGAAGGTACATCGGTGCAAAGATAACTTCCGCTAGCAAAATCTTGCTAGCAGTAACTGAAAATCGTACAGAATTACTAAAGAGAGGATGGGACAGGGGTATCTTTTATCACACTGTACACAATGCTTTTGTCGAATAGGCCTAATCCAAAATAGTAATGTCCTTGCATTTTGCAATGACATTATCGCAAGCTGATGAAAACTATATTCAAAAACTCAGTTAAACTGTGTCCTCGTCATGGATTACAGATCCAAGGCTAGGACTGGCGATGTGGGAATTTCCAATGTGTTTTTCTTTAAGAATTTTCAGAATGCAAGTAATTGGTGGGGGGGTACTAAGATAAGTAACTGAAAAGAAGTAATAGTACAACCAAGATGGTGTAGACAAGCCACTTCTCCCCATTTAATTAATACATATTCTTCCTTCTCTTCTCTATGCTGATTCGGACTGCCGATCTTTCCATGGCTGTTTCATGCTCACTCCTTCAAACAGCACATCTTCACTCAAAACTGTCACCTACTATAATTATCTGCCACCCAAACAGCAATACAATGGGTACAAAGACATATGTTGCACGTTGGACAGATTATCATTAAGTGGATGGACGGCCCTGGCGCAGTATGATATATATTATCGCATTACGCCTGTCTGTGACGCTGAGACGTGGCCGAGTTTTGCAATATTTAGAAAGGCATTATGCAATATCTCCAAAACCAAAGCGCAGTTTGTGAAAGTATTTAAACAGCAAAGATATTATAATACTATATCATTGGTGGGCAACTCCCTCCCCTCTCTAAAAAAAAAAAAATCCAAATTTCACAATGCTCCAGTCTGTCACATCACTGATAAATTCCCTACACTTATATGTAGAAAAATAAATGTTTCAGCAGATCATCAGACCGAATGAAACTTACTTGTGGCAGCCGGGATCCAGGAATACTGGGAAAGTCATGATGTTCATTGTGGTATCCCACATTCCATGTCAGCCAGTTGAGTGGGCCATAATATGAGTACGTTTCATATCCCTTGACAAACATGTAGTGCTCACTAATGAAGTGACCTGCCATTGGGTGAAGACTTGTGGCCATAAAGCTACCAAGAAGCAGATATGCCAGAGGCTTAATGCCAAGACAGTAATAAAGCATAAAGTTGAAAGTGAACTGAATCACAATATTTGAAATTTCCAACATGTTTAAAGGTTTAGGATTAACAAAGAAGGGACGGATGGAATAGAACCAGGGCTGGAGAAGTACCCATATAAATTTGTGAAAGGTATGGGTAAAGAATTTTGTCTCTAAAGTTGAAGGGATATCAACATCCCTCTCTGCATCTCCTTGATATCTATGATGATCAAGATGATACTTCTTGAAGGAGATTGACATGGGGACTCCCACTGGCAAATTGGCAAAAAATCCAAACAGCCTATTGGTCAAAGGTCGTCCATGACCAAAAGCCAAGTTGTGAGCAATTTCATGGATAGCCAGTGTAAGGGAATGATTGATAGTTCCGCCAAAAACATAGGCAAAAATTAGGATTGTTGGCCATGACTGATCACTCATGACATAGCATGCTGCAAACTGCAAAAGGACCATGACTGTGACAAGGTATCGAAATTTCATGTCTACTCCCATCAGTTTCTTCATCTCTGGATACTTAGCTGCAGAGAAAAAAAAAATAAACCCAAAAATAAATATGTGCAACCATTTTTTAAAAAACATGTTATAAATCTTATATGACAGCATTTTATCTCTTAAAACAATCTCCACAGGCAACATAAAGACAGTCATGAATCTCTGAATTTTATGAAGGTTAAAAAATGTAAAAAAGTAAACTATTATAATTTTGATCTGATGGCCAATTCTGGTCCGACATCTAACTAAAAAAAAAAAAGAATTAATTAAGGCCAGCTCAAGCAAGATGCAAGAACCTGCAGGAAATGAACAGATCCACATGTAGCCAAGTTATTGATATTGCATCTATGGAGATCTTAACCTGATAGTAAGTTACATGTAGATCTTGATCTAATATGCTATCTTGTCAGAATCAGTGATAAACAATTCTCCCTTTATATGATTAATATGGAAAGTTATGCACAAAATAAATTAAGGTTCAAGTTGTACATCAAATAGACCTAGATCTAGATCTATATAAAATTGGGACAAATTAAAATGACAAAAATCAGGCCTCTGCAAACAAAACACTTTCAATGCTGATTATACTGATGATTGTGCTTTGTCTGAAATGTCTGATCATATTTCATTCACATTAATCTCAATATATAGTGTTCTTGGAATAAAAAATAATGAAATTTACATTGTTAGGTTTCCCAATAACATAGAAGCACAAAATAGTTCACAACTTTAAGTCAAAAGAGACTGCCGGATATACACACATGCTAATGCAAACGGAAACAAATGAAATTCAAATTTATGAAAAAAACAACAACAACAACAAAAATAACAATCAGACTAACAGTTTTCCCCATTACTGTGATAACCTACTGACCAATATAAAAGAAGGGAATAAAAGCTGTCATTTTGTAATCTAATCTAGATCTAGAATCTAGATCTCGACTCTGCTACATGACAACGTTTCATTGATTGCCGATTTATTACCAAACCTAAAAAAAACTTAAAACATGAGAACTAGACAGAATATCCGTGATATAACCCTGTTAGTTAGATCTAGATCTCGATCCAGATCTACTTCCTGCATAATCTAAGCAGCTCATTAAGTCATTTCTAGTTCACGACTTGCACTGAAAAAGTGACTCACTGGTGCGCGTGCATGTGCGTGAAAATGTGTCACTCTCCGCTAGATCTAGATCCAGAGTTCTAGCAGACGTAGAAGTATCTTACTATCTAGATCTAAATCTTATGTGCATAGTCATGTCCTCAGCTCACCTTATCTAGATCTAGAATCTAGATCTTGTCTACATTTCTTGAAAATAACAATAGATCTATCTATACTAGATCTAACTTAGAAGTTTTGATAGATCTAGATCTAGACTAGGCTAGACTCTTGATCTAGACTCTAAAACCTAGGTCTATATATTATAGATCTAGATCTATATAGAATAGATCTAGTCTAGATCCAGATCTAGATCTATTATTCACAGAAACATCTAAATCTGACCCTCTTAGTCTTACCAAGCATTTCTTTCCTTCTTGTGGCATGAGGTTCCTCAGTATATGCCCATTCAAAATCCGTTCGCGATATTTTAGCACCCATTTCGAGTCCTCCGTAAGAACACGTTCGATAGCACTAGCACCAACTGACTGACCGTCACATCTGCGGTCTGGTTTTCTCTTCCAACAGTCTGCCCACTCAACCGGCGTGACGATTCGCCCAGCTTCCCACAGAAGGTCATATGAATACATTCATTATTAAATCTTGCCAGATTTCCAGAAGTAAAAGAAATAATTTTGGTTATGACAGTTAACAGGTTTTCCGAACCCGAGAAACATTACATTACGTTTATTTACGCCTTTCAGCCACCTGAAAATGGCCATCTCGACAAACAACAAAAAAATATTAGATTTATGTTATCATTTAAAAAAGAGGGCAAATTGTATATCTAGTATTTCAAATGAATAAAAGAAATCCCGTTTAACTTACAACTCTAAATGAGTTGAGCAATTGCATGCTGTATATGTTTACTCATTACATATGTAGCATTAATACGGATAAACAATTTAAAAATAACGAATAGACATGAAAATGATATGCAGTAGGCCTATAACATTCCTCAAATTTTGTAAGAATGATAAAATTAGACGTTCAGTTTTTAGCATTTGACCGGACAAACTGGTAGCCATAGAGCTGTTTTATTTTTACATGTCCAATCAATGGCACGTATTCTGTGTTACGTAGATCACAAGTTGACGACGGTGGGGCCGTAACTGGCCCACTTGCTTTGTACCACTACCCAGCCCACATATCGTATCAAAATGGCGTCTATCATAGGTTCAGAAGTGGAGATCCAAGAAGTTGAAGTGGAAGCAATACCTGTAGAAATGCCGATAGAAACAGTAGAAACATCGGATGAGGTTTCCGTACAGCCAATGATTGCTTTGCAACCGCTACCAGAAACAGCAGGAGAGGAAATAGTGTTACAAACGCGTGAAGAAGTTGTTGGTGATCCAAATCTTGTGTATGCGGATTCTATTCCTGTACCAGCGCCAGAGATTGAAATTTCTACAGAGGAAATTATTCCAATGAAAAAAGGAAAAGGTGGAAAGCGGAAAGGAAAATCAAGAAATATTGTTCAAACAAGTGGCCTCGGAGTAAATAGTGACCTAGGACTTGGTGATTCTTCAGTGAAAAAATGGGAGCAGAAACAAGTACAAATAAAGACATTAGAAGGGGAATTTTCAGTCACAATGTGGGCTTCAGGTAGAGTCTGTGTCTTTTCATGAGTTTTTTTCATGTTGTATTTTTATAAACAAATTAAAGTGGTTGATATTTTATGTCATTTTTTTTTAGCTCTAATGATCAAACATTCTTCGCTGTTACTGTTACGGACGTCAAAAACAGATCAGCAAACATGAAGCTACTTGTCAGAACGGCGTGACCTACAAATGGCAACCTTCGGTGTTGAGGGTGTCTGTCTGTGTGTTTTATTCGTAGAGATGTTTTCCCAAGATTTTAAGCTTGTAACTTTACATTCCAGGGTTTCGGGAGTTTGTTTTGAAACTAAGTCGGCCATTATTATGATTCCATGGGCGCCGCCATATTCTTCGCGAAAATGGCGGAGGGAAAACGAAGATGGCGACCGGCCGCCATGTTTGGCTGATGGCTCTGTTCTTTAGAAGCAATAAATGGAAATTATGAGCTTACAGAGAAAACTATGGAGATTTTGAGCTGCAGAGAATAAATAAGTGGATAATTTGAAGTGTGTAGGACTATATTTGAGGATGTCTTTGGCATAATTTCAAGGCGTAACCGCATTTAGCTGTTGATTTGACCTTGAAGAACCTTGAACGACGACATTGTCGATCTTGTGCGGAAGTTGGTATATAATCTATTTTAAGACATCCGGTTGAATGACGTCATATCTACTTTCACTTTCACTTTCGCAGCATAAATATTTGTGCAGAGTTTTCTTTCTGAAGAATTTTGTGTACATTTTTTTTCTTGAGTGGAAAGTTTTTGTGGGATATAACCATATCTTACTGAAGAAAACTATTTATTGAGAGGGAGGGAAGAAGAAAAAAAATTCTTAAATAAATGGATTCAAATTTGCTTCACATATAGTATTTATTAATTACATATGAAGATATTATCAGTTACACACTGAAACAGTCGACAAGTGCAGGCTTGAAAGTGCTGAAGACAGAAAGTTGAAATTTGATTGTATGGATAGTTTCAAAAAAAAAAAAATATGAAAGGGAAACTGATGGTGACAGGAGTTGAATATCAAATGTTCCTGGCACAAAGCAAGGAGTGAACTTGAACTGTTCAGTTTTCGTTGAAGAGCAGTGACATTATGCTCAATTAACAGTGTTCTTACTGTGACAGGTTGAGCAGCAGAAATATACAAATAGTTGATTAGAGCTGCAGTGTGATTTGAAAGATGCACTCGCAGGTGCAAATATAATGCAAAAGAAGGATGATGAACATCTGAAGAATAGCAAGAAATATTTTACATTACCCCACAATTAATTTTGTGAAGGAAATTCACAGCCTTTTCTTCAAGAAAATGGGTGGAAAGGAAGCACGGCTGTTGCTATTCGGACACGGGTGTTAGTTTTATTACTATCGGGACTCAGGTCTGATTAGCCTAAGTGTTGTGGATTTACTAAGTATCTTAGTGGGAACAGTTTTTGCTGCATTAAGCATTGCAGGAATTAAAGTAGAATTGTCAGTGGGAGGATGCACCATTGATAGATCCTAACACGATGTTTTGTGGTCCACTGAGCCAATATGTTGATCTCTGCCAGAGTGGATTCGATCTGGAGCAGTATGATAATGTTTTAGGGCCTTGTCCATTGTGTTATTATTGAAAATTTACTTGAATTACACAGAGAAGACTCTTGATGAATTGGAAAATGCTTAAAGCTTAAACTTGATTGGAAAACTGATTCTTTGCGCAACATCTCCTAGGCTAACCTAGAAAACAAAACAAGTATTGTATGTGCAATCACAAGAAAAAAAAAGTTAACACGGAAACACACCAGGTGGCAAAAACTGGTCCCTTGAAGGCCCAAAACTAACCTTAAATACTAGTCCTAACAAAAGAAGTGTTTTCTTGTTCGCAAAATTAAACTTTGCTTTAAATTCAGAATATGATGAAAATGTGGCACCCAAATCCATGAAAGATAGTTGACTGTGACTGTGTGCTTCCACAGGGGCATTTCTAAAAAACAGCTCCGGGTCCATACAGCACAAAAAATCTATCTGGACACAAGTCTGTATAGCTATGATGAAGACTGATACCAAATGATTAGTTCCATGACTTGATACTTATCAAAATCCCTGTGGGCTGCTAAAGCCACAATTGACAGAGCTGTTGTCGAAGTGGCACAATAGGCAGGCAGATCATGTTGTTTTTTGACTAGGGATGCAAATAATTTATGAAATCGACTGAGACTGATAATGAATAGATAATAAATATTTATGGTTTTTAAACTGTTAGTGTCTTGACTGAGATCAAATATTTTGTATATACCTGTATGCATGTGAGAGCGGGGTTTGGTAATTATTAATATAAAAAAGAAGATGTTTAATTTTCATTCCCTTTTTGTTTTACTTGTTTGAGCACAGGCACTGAGATAATTTGGTTTGTTTTTTAAAATGAATTGTAGAGAACAGCCGTATTAAAATTTTACCATCAAGATAAAGATATGCCAGATCAAATGTAAGGAAAGGACATAGGGTACCTGAAAAGATGAATCGTGTTTTGTAACCAGGGCAAATGAGTCGGAAGTCGTGCTGGGCGATAAAGATCTTTATCGATCCACAGCCGTTTTTGGTCATTTTTAACTACTTTCCAACTAAGATGCAAAAATTTTTTTTGTTTTCATAGAACAACAATTTAACCCTTTTTAAGCTGAAAATAAAAATTTTGGTATCATTGTCGGATAAAAACGGTAAAAAACAACTGTACCTCGAAATCATCTGGTGCGACTTCCGACTCATTTGCCCTGGGCCCAAGACATTTAGACTTAATATTCTGAAATGATGTCTAAAGTCACTAGTACCAGAAAATAATCCAGTTCATAACGATTATGCCATTTTTAAAAAAAAATTGTTTACAATTGATAAATCTTCTTTGCAAGTTCAATTATTTGTAAGTTAGTTGGCAGCTAATAATTATGATCATTTTTATTTATTTAAATATTTTTTTTAAAGTGTCAACCATATTTTAAATATTTATACTCTGACCATCATTTCAGAGGATCAGTCAAAGTTAGATGAGGACTCTGTGGCAGGAGACTCAGATGCAGATTTTGCAGAATATATGACTGGAAAAAAATTGCCGCCAGGGGGAATGCCAGGCCTTGATCTCAGCGACCCAAAGCAGCTTGCGGAATTTGCCAGGTAACTATTAACTCTGTGGAGATTCTATTCTTTCTTTTGACAGTTCTTTCTCGTCTGGCAAAACGTAAAAAATTTGAAAACGATAGTGAATGTGAATGCCAAAAATACAAATAGCAATGCCCAGCACTACAGATCAAAATAGTAATAGATTTCAGTTTATCACTAAAACATCGGAAGCAGTTTTCTTTTCAATTTATTTTGATACAGTGTGTTCCTGAGGGACTGTTGTGCAGTATGGACAGGCTGAGGTTGTAAAACCTAAAAACTGATCATAATAAAATAATTTTTCTGATAAAAGGATCCTGATTATTCCACTGCTAGGAAAAATAAAAAGTGGTTAATCAGAGTGAAAATTATGATGTTGAGCCTGTAAAAATCACATTAAGTTAAGAGCCTAAAATGTGAGCAGTTGGTGTTTGTCGTGTTTTTTTTTTTTTCCTAATTTTTGTTGGGACAGGATAAAGCCTAGGAAACCAACAGATGATGTACCCCGCACAGTGCCCTGTCCCCATAAGGTAAGACTTTTATGATGAACTCTGTATCACACAAGAAATAGAAGCAAAAATAGCACCATGAACTTTACAGTAACGCTTTGTGTATATGGTACATTTCTTTTACTTTATTAAGTTGCGAGCAGAGATAGCAAGAAGCACACAGTAAAAATGTAATTACAAAAAACTTGAAAATCACAATTTGAATGATTATCCTTAGACAAATTGGAATGAATGAACTTAGAAGTTTTGTGATGTGATGAGAATTGACATTGAAGATCTTTGGGGGTTGTATACAACCATTTGAGGCAGATAATGGAAAAACAGAAAAGCATTTATAATATGTTCAGGAGTTATATATGTTAGTCATTTGTCATTATATCTCACTAGGGATGTCGAACTTCTCATTTGATTTTCTGATCATCACTGATTTTCTTATTTTTGGCTGATTTGTGGGTTGATCATGTTTTATCCTTTTCCTGTGTTTTTTGTTTGTTTGTTTGTTTTTTTTTTTGTAATACAAAACAAAGTCCCACACAATGAGTCCGAAAATAGAAGTGTACGATACTTTAGTACACATATGCATGCTTTCTGTTAGAGCTGATCACGGCTGTACTGCTAGAGAATGTTTCTAGCGCTAAGTTCCTCAAATCTGACAATGCTCAGTCAAACTAATGTGTGAGAGTTGTTGATTGAAAGACAATCTTTTAATCCCATGACAAAATTAAATGAAAGGACCATGTCTGGTAAAGGATTGAACAGACTGATGCATGAGGGGAGTCATCCCCATGGACAGTCTAGATCTTAACACAGTGGGCACATTTTATTCGCAAACTGATTGTGACAGCACTGCAGAGAGCAGGTGCCTCTTTTTTTTATTTAACAAAATCTCAGATGTTTAAGTAGTATATAAAGTAAGGGTGGGCTGAGTCGAGTCGGAAATTGAAAATTGACGAATTCGGGAAGCTCGAGTCGATTCTGACGAATCGAACATGATTGTCGATTTCGAACACGACTCAGGCGACTTAGGCCGGAAGGAGAAAATGAAGCTCAAAAAAACATAGTTTTACCATAATAAATCCTTTTTAAACATTGTAAATAACAATGCCTACCAGAAAGATACTGTATCTCTAGAAAATTTGAATAAATAGATCGGCATATCTCGTGCAAGTTGACAAAAATGCCCATAACATGCTGCACTAAG
>JBCEWB010000014.1:3004241-3025449 GCA_039654565.1 Peronia peronii | reverse complement strand
AAATCCCCCTCCCCCCTTGTTTTCCCCCCTCCGAACCCTCATTCCCAAGTGATACCCCCCCCCCCCTGCTTTCCCTCCGCGTATCTTTCACATGTAAAATTTTCCCATGGATAGGAAGTGTTGCTCGTGCGATTTTTAACATTGTTGTCCGAGATTGTGCACATACAGGATTTTTTTCTTGATTCATAATTCGACAGCCCCTGACATAGTTCTGAGATAACTTACAGTATAAAAGTGTTTCACTTCGGTCAAATATTGGAGTGAAATAATAAAATTTACAGTTTTTGCCCATGAAAGAATTGTATAAAACAAGGAAATGTAAAACAATGTTCGAAAACAACGCTGTCCCAAGAAACATTTACAACATGGGATGACTCAAAGACACCAAAGATTTCTAATAGTTTATAGAGCCAATAAGTATATCTATAAACCTGGCAATCTACACGTATGCATATACGATCCAGATCTATGTCTTGGAGGTTCGAAGAGTAATGATTGATAATCAGAGTGCACTCGTTCATTTATTTGACTGAGCAACTTTCATGGGAAAGTAAATCTGTTCCTCAGAAACTAAGAAATTCAAGGACATTGAAACGTGTTCTTACTAAGTCGGTCGTCACAGGAAAACCTTGGCTGGTAGCAACGGTCTCTCTTCTTACTAAGTATCGGCCAGATCTACCTCGTTTCACTGTTATAACATACATTATTATGTTGTACGCGATGAAGTTACAATTATGGTGCAGTTGTACTAGGTCAAATTAGTCAATGAGAACAGAAAAGGAGAGAACGGAGAAATGAAAGAGAAAGAGAGGAGTGGTAGAGCGGGTGGGGGGAGGGGGGGAGAGACAGTTACATGGTGTGACGTAGCACGTACGAGGGATCAAACCATCAACAAAGCCGCGCGCGCAGCCAGGGCGAACCAGTCAATCGAACGGGAGGGAGAGAGAAAAGAAAAGAAGAAAGAAAAAAAAACGAGAGAGAGAACGGGGAACGGCGACCAGATTGCGAGTAGTGTATGTGTTCGAGGTCCCCGTGACCTTGCACCATCCTGTGTGTGTGTGACTGCCTCACGCAAGGTCATGTTATGTTTACAATGAGGGCAGCCAATCAGAGCGCTGGACAGTCGCGCCGCGCGGAAACGCCACCCCGCCGTTCCGCCAGCGGCCTTAGCTCCGCCCACCAGGCCGCGGGTATTTAACGGGCGTCTCGCTCGTTTTTTCGTTCAGTGCGGTGGGTGATCAGGAGTGAAATACACAAAGGATAACGCGTACTCACACCAAAATTTCATCTGCTATGGATAACAGAAATGTCCATGACATGCGGTCCCACACCGATATTGGAGAAGCGCTAGCTCAGGTATGGCTTGACTTGGTTTCGTCGTTCGTGCCCATCATGGATATTCTGTAGAGATTTCATGAGGATACTGTTGTCTGTGATTCCGCTCTTTTGAGAGATATGGAGTACTGTTTCCTATCATGATCTTGGATTAATGACTGTGGTTTGCGGTTGGGTTTAACAACAAAAAAAATAAAATAAAAAATAATAATAAAATACAAAATAAAAAAAAATAAAAGAACAAACATTGTTCGGGAGAGATTCTAAATCAAAATTACGTATTTTAAGTTGATCGCATCGCCTAAAATGCTCACTCAGACGAATCAAATAGATAGATCTAGATTTAGTCGAAAATCTATAATAGAAGGCCGAGATAAGATTTAAAAAAAAAAAAAAAAAACATTTCTAGGACGCTTATAATTGTCGGAATATAATGTAATTTTGATGACCCGCTCTATTTAGTTAAATGCTGTAAAATGAATATTTTAAGACAGAAAAAAAACCGCATCAGAAAAATATTTTCCGCCCAACGTCCTTGACTTTTAGAAAAAAAAAATTTCTCACATCGAATAGCAGCATCTAAAGATTTTAGACTTAATAGATCTAGACTAGCTCTATCAAGATTTACTTTCAATTGAAGCAAAGTGAAATACTACTTGAAAAAAAAAAAAGTACAAAATTCTCCCAAGAAAAGTGTTAAAGAACAATATTAATAAATATTATTGGAAATTGGGGCCTGACGGGCTTGGGCTCAAAGCCAAAGGTGGAGTGTGGTTTTGATCGCCGAGCGGCCGAGCCGGGGGCGGGCAGGGCTATTAGTGGCTTTTCTTTGTCTTTGATCTCGCAGCAAATAACTTGTTCTTTTAGTCAGATCGGCGTCGTTGATAATTTTATAGTGCCATCGGGCTGTAGAATTTCGCTCGTGATTTATTCGGACATTGTAATCTCAATTTTTTTTTAAACTGAAGTTTAAAAAAAACAAACAAACAAACAAAAACAATTTAGATCTAGATTTAGATTTAGATATCTAGATCTAGATAGGCCTAAACAGCAAACACTGGAACAAATTCTGAAATAAAAAGAAAAGAAAAATTATGTAATCTAGATCTAGAATCTAGCCTTACGTAGCCTTGCATGTTTAGATTAGGTGTAGGCCTAGATCTGCATTAGCTAATCAAATGTAGATCTAGATCTAAACTTAGACTGTAAACGAATTTAGATCAAGATTTTAAATCTAGATCTAGATCTAGTTTGAGCGTGCACCATTTCAAAGCGAAATAAATCTTAAATTTTGAAACGTTAGAAAAAAAAAAAAAACTTTCACACATGAAAAACAAACCCTTAGGAAGCGGCAACAGCCTCGGCCTATCGAGCGCGAAGAGGAACGGGTAGCCTAATGAAATTTTTCAGTGTGCGCTTTACAGGTAGGAGGCCTAGGTTAGATCTGCGCTTGGATTGAGGTCTATGCGACTCTTAGTCTAAACGATCTGTTCTTATAGTCAATGGCTTAAAAATAGAATGGTGCCGAAATAAACTAGAATACACCAATATTGGTGCACAATACCAGACCAGGATTACTATTGTTCTTCTGTTTTGGTTGTGTTAGTGCGGTGTTTATTTTGTGCGCAGACATTCAGGCAAGTAGACGTACAAGATCGTGTTTGTATGTGTGTCTGCGTCTGTTCCTCGGAGTAAAATTGTTCCTTGACGTTATCAAACCCCTGCCCCTGTAAACTTCATCATCGGCTATCCACCCTCGCCAATATTCCGTGTTTTCAGCACAATTTGCGCGCTATCTTAAAAAAAATATATAGATCTTGTAAAAAATTTAACGGTGCTCTAGGCCTAGTCTAGTCGCGGAATTTAATACTGTGATAGATTTCCGCCTATGATAGTCTAGATTTAGATCTATGGTCTAATATCTAGTCTAAACTACTGCTTTTAATCATTTTCAGTATTTTGTTTTCGCTCACAGCACTAGAAATCTTGAATGTAGAAAAATGTTGCAACATACTTTTTTTTGACAGTAATGATGGATATAGACTAGATTTAAGTCTTTTCCAGGACTTCTTTTTTTTTCATATTAAATATTTTTTGGTTTGATTTTTTTTTTCATATTATTTTTGGTTGGATTTAAGGTATCACAGTTAAACGGTTAAACGTTTCATATTTGTCTCAAATAGATCTAGCCAAATCGCGATATATTTGGCGATGAAAGTAGGCCAAAAATGATTTTAACTCGCAACAGCAGTGTTGGTTATTTTATTATGTCATACTTAGCGCTTAGCCTAGCCCAGGTAGAGGCGGGGAGATCAAGATCTAGACTTTATCTAGAATCTAGTTCAATCTAGTCAAGTTCTAAGCCGACGTTGGCCATTAGTCGGGCGGTAGAGTAGCAACAGAGCGCTTGTATTGCCTCGATCGATTTGTTTCGCTTTCCTTTGTGGCTAGACGTGGTGACGAAGGGCAGCAGAACGCGTTTTCCTCTCCCTGAACTTGGCATCGTGTCAAATGAACAACAAAAAACTTGCGTGTCAAATGAACGAAAAATATTGCTCGCAATTTTATTGATCTTCACAAAACGTGTAATCCGTGCGCTGTTTTGAAGTAAATTACGGTTCCATAGGTGTCATATCTTCGTTTTTTTTTTAAGCATTTGACCCTAATCAAATTTTTATAAAGAATTATGGATCAATGGCATAGTTTGAGTATTACTAATCGTCGCCCATGAGAAAAGTATTTATTTAGGGATCTAATCTAGACTCTAGATCTAGATTCTATATGTAGTCGCACCGATCGGAAAAATACCAGATCCAGATTGGAGTCAACGGTAGAAAACAGGTAACAACGGGAAAAACAACCTTACGTAAGCGGACAAATGGGGCCACGGTTCGTGCAGGTCCTCAAAAAATTCAAAATCGGCGGCCTTCACTCTACGCAGTGCAGTGGCACGCACATAGAGCCGCCCGATTTGTTAATCGGGCAAGTTTCTACTATTTCAAACTAACATTGATTTAACCCTATGTGTGCTGCAAAGCGCGTTGCAGAGATCGGAATTGTCAGAACTTGTCAGCTGTTTTGAGTGACATCCGAAGTGTCAACGGGAAGCGCAACACAGCCGTTCCACAGTTCAAATTTCGAATCTCATTCTAATTGTCGTTACACGATGTAGATCTAGATCTTTTTGTTTTCCGCGGGCTGTAACCTACAAGTTTTCTCAAAAGCTTTCGTTTATCCAGTCATTTTTTTTTCTGAGATCTTTGTCGTGTTATTGCCGCATCCGAATTGGTTCGTGAACTACGGCACAGACGTATCATAAAAATTGTGGATGAGTGGATGAAGCGGAATTTGAACATATCCGTGAGGTCGAAGATTTGATCCGGTGGGATGGAGTTCGGGCAACGACAGCTCCGAAATATAAATCTATGAATGATGATAATCACAACCGAAATCTAATTGCCTTACCAACATCGATAGATCTAGACTAGATCTAGATCTAGATTTAGATCTGTTTAGACTCTTAAATCTGTATCGAGGACGTGATGTCTCCATCGAGTGATGTAGGCTAGACCTTGATCTAACCTCGATTCTATCTCGGACTTGCAGCCGTTAGGATTTAAATATAGGCATATCGAGATCTAGATCTACGTGTAGATCAAAGTGGCGATCAAAAATGCATTGCCTACGGACATCGGGAAAGGCAAGGTTACCGCCCCCCCCCCCTATTTTTTGCCCCGTATTTTCTCGTCTCGGTTGTGGTACCTCAGTAGGCCTAGCCTAGATCTAGACGTCTAGATCAGTATTGGTAGAGATAGGCTATTCCCTAATGAGATCTGAAGTTGCCGCACCGATTTCAGTTCCCCACCAACGCCGGACCGGCTACAACCTCTTCCCGCCCCTCCCCCCCTTACTTCCGTACTGTTCACTCCGTCCCCTCCCGCTAAGCCCAACAGCCCACTCTTACCGACCGGCTCAGCTTTTTCTCAAGGTTGAAGTTTTTCGGTTTTTTTTTTTTGTTTTTCCACCAAGCGTGTCTGACGTCTAGCCTTTTCAATGTAAGCCTGCAGGTGCAAAGCAGGCCGTGACCCAAACTGATTTGTTTGTTTGACTTAAACGGAGTGATCCACCCCCACCCCTTCTTTTCCCCTTTCTTTTTCTTTTTTTTTTTGTGTGTGTGTTTTTGTTTGAGCTATGACGGTAGCCTAGATTTAGACATAGATCTAGATTTAGATCTATACTGCAAAGGATCGAACTTCGTGTAGAAAAGAAAAAAACGGATAAGTAGATAGAGCCAAGATCTAGATCTAGATCTGTGTAAACCGCAGAAGTTACAACTCGACCCACGCGATGAACATTGTGGGCCTTCGTTAATTTGACGGCTTTCAAGTTGTGTCGCTCCGAGTAGGCTGACTGTATATTTTCAGTGGTACCCTGAATGGCGCGGCGTTGGCGGTTATATTTTGTAGTAACCACCTGTCGTGCTATGTTTTGCGCGCGAAAATGCTTGCTGTTGGAATACTCGGTCTTATTCGGCAGCCAGCTCTAGGCAAAGCGAATGTTTTTTGTTTTTTTTTTTTCTGGTAGATCCAATTCTTCTGGAATTATTTTCCCATAAATGAATGCTTCGAATTGGGTCGTAATTTGATTTAGATTTAGAATCTAGATCTATGCTAGACTCCAATGTCTTGTGGTAATACTGGTTCTGTTCTTGTCTACGCCTTCCAATCTCCCCTGGGGTGGTTACGGTTACGAATCTTGGCCCTACTTTTATAGATCTTAGATCTAGATCATGAACTGTTATGTTGTGTACTTTTTAACCTGTCTCAACTATTGAACTTTCCGAAGCTACGAATATCAACAATCTCATTTTTGGCATTTTTTCTCCTGTCTTCTACTTGCAGAGATCCAGACGCACAGGTATGATCAGGAACACGGGTCCGCTCCCTGAGCGGCGCAGCACAATTAGCAGCATGCCGCCCTGTGGCTACCAGAGCAGTAACACCCGCATGCGGAATCTGTCAGGCGGCAGCAACGGCAGCACGGCCAGCGGCAGCAGCAGCGGCAGCTCCACACAGTTAGACAATCAGTATTCGGATAATCACCTCTCTTCTTTCTCATCGGAACTCGCCTCTTTTGCCAACAATTCTACCGTCCTTGTCTCTCGCGGCAACAACCAGTCCTCCTCGTCTCATCGGAAGCTGGATCGTAGCTGGAGTGACACTGATAATGATCGGAACGGCTCCTCTTCTCACAGATCTGTCAATTCCAGCCGCTACAAAACAGAGCTGTGCCGGCCATTTGAGGAGAGCGGCGCCTGCAAATACGGAGATAAATGTCAATTCGCACACGGCTACCATGAACTGAGGAACTTGGCCAGACATCCAAAGTACAAAACAGAACTGTGCCGTACCTTCCATACCGTTGGATTCTGTCCTTACGGCCCTCGGTGCCACTTCATACACGAAGAAGAGACCAAGCCAGCTGACGCATCCCCCAAGCTTGGCCGCCCTGGCAGCGTGCACTCGTCCAGCGGTAGCAGCAGCCCCTCGCTAAGTCCCTCGGGGAGCGACGATTTCAACATGTTCTCTTACCAGACGGACAACACCACGCCACAGATGAGCTTTGAGAATCGGCAAGTGAATACCCTTTCAGTCAACATTAACCAGTATGGCAGCAGAGACAACAGCGTTGATCTTCACGCATTGGAGAAGCGGTTCAGTACGGCCATGAACCTGAATCGCCACTCGCTCAATGACAATGTGTTTAGTGCTAACCTGAAGAACAAGGAGCCCCAGCTGATCGGCACAGAGGAGCGAGACATCTTCAGCGAAGTGACCATGTTCAAGCCAGAGGATGTGCTGGACAATGCCCACAAAACCACCTCCTCTTCCTGCGCCCTGCAGTCAGCCAAACTGGATAACTTCCCCTCAGCTCTGGATAGGCCCTTATACTGGCAATCTCCATACGCAGAGGACCTATTTTCACAGATGAGGCCCATAGATTCCTACCATTCTCCCACAGGCTCTAACGGCAGCAGTAGCGGCAGTGATAGCGGAGGTAGCACGGACAGCCTGGCCAACATGTTGCTGTCGGAGTGGCGCTATCCACTAGCCATCGGGCAGTACTGACTGAAACCTGCAGATCTTTTTTTTCTTTTTTTTAACTGAAAAAAGTGAATCTGACAAAGGCGTTGTATGAGAGGTGATTGCAAACAGTTAGTAGCCTGTAGATCATTTGTGATGTATAACCATTGTACACGTGTCACTTTGAAAGGTGTATCAGAAGTACAACATACACAGTGCTAAGGATATCTTAAGTGATGTTTTGGTGTGTATTGTTGTATAGACATCCTCTTCCCCTTTCCTCTTTTTTTAATTTGTTTTTAAATCAATTTGGTAATGTTTGACCTAACATTACTGTAATGTTACATAATATGAGTACTAAAGGTATTTGGTGCAAACAACAAGAGATGGTTAAATAGAGATTTGTGAAGATGTATGACTGGAAACAACGTGAATTATGAGTGAGACTGATGGTTGGAAAAATCGCAGATTACACAAGTGCTGTGACAATACTGGAAGACCAAAAACTTTGTGATGTAAATTCTTTTTTATATGGACAAAAGTTCATGTCTTGTGTGAATGGCAATGTACATTTTTTAATGAAAATAATATTTTTGATACAGAAGCCCCCCCTCAAAAACTGAAACGTAAAAAAAAAAAAAGATTAAAAAAAAAAACTAACTATTTCAGTGATTGTTCTGTACAAAACTTTATTGCACGGTGTTGACGCCTAAATGGGTATAGATCTGAGTGCATGCCTAATGTTTGTGAAATGTGCATCTTTTTTTTTTGTTCCGTTCTTTTTTTTTCAAATTTGATTCATGGCATTTATGTGAAAACAGCTCCACTGCAGTGTTCATACTTAAAAACACTATGATTTATTTTATGCGTTATTTAGTCAGTTGAAATACCGGTATAACTCGATACCATAATAAATCATTATTTATTCCCAAAAAATTGCGATCAGGGACCTACATGTTGTCTTTCTGAAGTGTGTCACTAAAACTCGCGTTTATCATAAAGTTTTGGGTAGTTAAGGTGTGGCAAAAGTTGCCGTAGGCATCAAATCGATGAGGAAAAGGGGAAGGTGGGCGGGGGGCAGGGTGATAGTCCAATATACAACACTCATAAAATAAATCATGGGTCATGTAATTTATTAATAATAATTTGAGATTTTGTAATCGTCCATTTCAGTATGTATAATGCAATAGCCTCATTGGAACTGCCAGAAAAATGCCCAAGGGAGAAGAGTCTGTGCATTGGTTTTTTTTGTTTGTTTGTTTTTGTTCTCCGTTCCATTAATCACTTTGTTTCTTGGATCGATCATTCATCATCAACGAAGTAGTTCTCACTTGTTACTGTGAAGGAATGGCATTTTGTAGTTTTGATAATGGATTTTCATCTGAATTCTACCATAATCTGGTAAGCAATTTTTTTTTTCCCTCCCCACCTTCTCTTTGCTAAAATATTCGTTCTATTTCGTTATATTTTTAAAAAAAAAAAAAAACCGGGAAAGAAAACTCTTAAAAAGGGAATTAACTGTTTGGCTGATATGTGCAGAGTTAATTGGGCGGTAGGAAAGAGTCCATACAGGTGAATTTCAGCAGTTAAATTGTTCTCTAACGTCAGTCATCCCCGCCTGACAGGAGAAAGTAGGTCAAGGTTCTCCTCTTTACATGATCAGGGGAGGCAAGCAGTGAAAGGTTTCTCTCTCAGGGCAGAATGGTATTATCTAGCAAGTTTTTTTCACTTTTTAATGTTGTCTTGTTTTCTCCTTTCCTTTCTTCATTTTCTGTGTCATTATCTGTGAAATATGAAGCGATGTATTTTATTTATTACATATTAGATATACCCTTGGTGCTTTCATATCACTGAATCAATGCTTGAAATCACTTTATCGGGGAAAGTTTTTTTTTTTTTTTTTTTCACCTGCGGACCAATTACTTTTTTTTTTCTTTTTGCGTAATTCTGTGTGTATATGTGTGTGTGAGTGAGTGTGAAGTCCTCGATGACACAGCTATGATGATAATGACGATGACATTGACCTGATTTTATTCCAGTTCATCAACTGCATAGTATTATTATTCTCTTGATGACAGTATGGTTTCAAGTGAAACCTGTTTACAAATGTGAAGATGTTAGATAACCCCTGGCCTACAAACGACTCCTTTTTGCTTCCCACCCCCCTTTACGTTTGTTTTGAATTTGCTTTGTCAGTATGTGACAGATTTGAAAGCCTGAACCTTTGGGCCCTTTTGGAACATTTTTAGCTAGACATTGCATAGGCCTGTTGATGATTATGGCTTTTTATCACTGGCTACTGGAGAAATTGGAAGTTCCTCATGACTCAGAGATTGTAAAGTTGAACATTTTTAAAGGGAAAGGATTGAGTTACTAGGGGAAAGTGTATGGGAAAAGAGATACTTGTGGACAGTTCGGCAGATTATCGTGTGTAGACATGAAATAGTAGTAGATCTAGATCTACATGTATCAACTGCAAAGAAAAACTACAAGTCTTGTTACTTGTATTAGCCAGCAGGATGGATCATAGAAATGCAGCCAACCCAGTCAGTCATCACTTAGTGGTGCAAAGCTTTTAAGGAAATTTGCCCGATGGTGCCTTTCCAAAAGATGCCTTAATGGTATTTCGCAAATGTGAAATTAATTGCGGGTCTCTGTCCTTTTTTCTGTTTTTTTTTTTTTTTCTCTCCCTCCCTGAGTGCAAGTACTCCCCCCTCCCCCCTTCCTTTTTTTTTTTTTTTGGGCTATGCACAGTACTTCACAATATTAGGATAATTTCCGTTGACCTCCCTCCCCCGCCTTCCTCACCCATTCAAATCGACAATGTGTTCTGTATGTCAAATTATTTTAATTTTTTTCTCAAACATTGTATTGTATGTGTATGATGAATTAATGTAAATCGAAAGTGTAATCTTTTAATTTATTGTCATATCCTAATTTATAACTTTCAATTTTAAGTTTGAACTCTACTTTAACATTAAAGAAGTAAATTTACTACTTTTCTGTGTTAAAGACAGTTTGTTTGTACAGTTTACTGTTATAATTTATTTACATCATTATGATTGGTTAGTAGCGAATGACAAGTTGTACTTAAAACTTAAAGGCAAACTGCTTTGTTTACGTTCTGTTCCTTTTTTTTTTTTGTTTCTTTTATTTTTTTGTTGCATTTTTTTTCCCCCCTCCTGTGGCCGTTATGTTGTCAAATTTGCAGAAACAATAGATTTGCAAACCCATATTTGGTTAGACATTTCCTTTCGTGTTCAGTTCATCTAAATTACTCTTCTCTTTTTGTGTGTCAAATTTTTCGAGGTGTACTCGATAACTTCAAAGCATTTCATGTGTGTGTGTGTACGCGTGTTTGATATATCTAAATGAGGAACTGAGTACAATTTCATTTGGTTGTCCAAATCTGGTTCAGTTGTATATTTTGAAAAATAAAACTTTTTTTTTTTTAAATTGAATCAAAAATAGCATGTCTGCAGTAGTCCCCCCCCCCCTTTTTTCCCCCCCTCTTTCCCCCTCCCCACCCCAACCCGTTGTAAAGCAGGAAATGCTTGCTGAGGTTTGTATGTGTATGAGTTAATGAAACCCTCAGCGAGTTTGGATTGCTGGAGTATGACTACCAGGCAGCTATTTTTTTCCAGCATTCATCACTTGGCTTAATAACTGTACTTGGGATTCCACCCATCTGTGTGGAACGCAATTACAGCAGCATCATGATATTTTTACATATGTTTTAAACAAGTTTTCGTCGAATAATAATGAGCAGCAGCTAAAAAAAAAAATTTCTTTCTCTGTCCATAATATCTTCCTCTACATCAGTTTGATTCAGATATTCGGTGCCAGTTGTCTCTTTATGTGTATTGAAATAAAGAGAGAGAGAGGCATTTTCTGGTGCATATTTTTGTTCCTCGTGAGACGACTTTGCATTCTGCCGATCTATGGTATCTTGACTGAGATTTGATCGCTTGCTGACCATTCAAAATGTGTTCAAGATGTTACCCAATGGCCAGCACCATAGTTTATTTCTCCACTCATCAAGGGCACTGTCCCTACATTTTCGTTTTTTGTTTTTTTTTTCATCCTCGTCATTTCGGCTGGCGATATTTCAGCAGAAAAAAGGCACAATTAAATAAACTGTACATTTTTATCAGTTTCTCCATTGCCTTAACCCCCCCCCCCCTCTTTTTTTTTCTTCCTCTCCTTAGCACTCTCTGTTTATATCGCATCGCAGCTGATTCTTGTAATAAAATCACCGCTACATCTCTGTGTCTGCCCTCAGGATCCAGTGAAATAAATTTAAAAAAAAAAAAAAGGAAATCGTTTTTTTCGGCAGCTTCTATGCACACGGCGTGGTTTCCTGGTAGATAGAAAAAAAAGTGGGACACCCCCCCCCCCCCCCCCCCCACGTCAGTTAGTTCCGGGTTTACACGCAGTACATACCGGATGTCGTCTGAGGCCTGGTGACTATAAACACGACTAGGCCTGCAGTGTATCGAGACTAGCCTAGTACGTGTACTAGCGGAGCACGCAGCTAGTGTGTATCTGGGTCAGTAGGGCAGCGCTTCTTTCGTCACTACGAAATGAGGATGTTGGTATATTAAATCAACACATTCAGCTCAGTTACCTCTAAATTTCATCAAATTTGCATTCTCCCTAATTGCACACATACCATTCGATATTGGAATTAAAGCTGACCTAATATATTACAACAAATGCAGAATATAATTATATTATTGAACAATTTGCATTCGCTATAAAGTGACTTTTCTTTCTCAACCTTGAAGACCATTAAACAAATGTTTATCAGTTGATCTAAACAGTTACAATGACTGTTTCATTTTATTATTATTTGTTTTCATGTCCAAACGCTCGACCAGCAGTTCTGAGCGCTAATGAAAAAAAAATTGGTTCTTTATCATTCTCATGTGTACAAATGATCATTGATGTATTTAAAGTTTTCTGCCCGTTTTTAGATTTGAAAGACAAATATTGGTGATTTATAAACACAGCAAACAGTAGACATGCCCTTGTCGAGCATAACAAGGTGACATTATTATGTTTACCAAGCCTGAAGAGAGGTCACTTTTTCCCTTATTTTAAAAAAAAATTGTTTCGTTTTTGTTCAAAATTTTATTGAATTGGTTTATGTCGGCAATTAACTGACATCCATTATCTCCAGTGGATTAGAGGAAATGTTTGTTTTGCTAACTTTTTCGGTCAATATTTTGATATTCAACAAAATTACCACTGAAGCAGAGGTTAGAAAGTGCAAAGATCTAAGCAATTTGGATTTTTACAGAAGTAGCACATTATCTGCAAAATTGTGGGCCCCGTCAAAGATAAGATAATGTTGCTATGGAAAATGAAACAAATTTCCAAAGCAAATTGGAAATTGACATTTTTCAGTTGACCTTTCTTTGGGCTTGACCCAATTGTGATGCAAGTCAGCACACTAAGGAGACAGTCATTTTTTTGGAGCCCAACATTTGTAATCATGGTTTTATGTTTTTTTGTCATTTATAACTTATTTGTTCGTTTTATACTTTGTATTGTTGCAAATTATTAATCTGTATTACCTGTATCTTGTACGAGGGTTCCGAGAATTGTCTTTCTTATTGTGCAGCCTTGCCTTTTTAAGTGTGCTGTACTTTTTGTACACTACAAGATTAATACACTTCTGTGGAAGTTTTTATGAAAACAAAAAAAAATTCGTTTGATTTGTTTTACTTACTTTTGAGTTTTGTGTTGTTTGCCAGTGATGCAAGTATGTTGTGTTGTGTGTTTTAGCTAGTGATGTGAATGTGATGTTGCATGATCAAGTACACGTATGTGTTGTGTGTCATTGTACGTGTCACTGTGTCATTTGTGACAAGCTGTGCATCTGACGTTGTGTGTAATGTGTAGTCTTGTTAACTGTACAGCTCACATACTGTGGTGTTGTGATGTGTGTAGGATGGTGACACATGTGTATATCAGGTGTGTGTGTGTGTGTAGTATATCAGTGCTGTAGCTGTTTTAAAACTGGAGGTAGATCTAATTGCGTATGCTGGCAACTTGCTGTTCACGGCTGCATATAGTATCGTCAAATTGTTGGTGGTTGTGGAGAAGATGGTGATGATGTGGAAAAGGTTGTGGTGGTGATGGGCAGCTGGTTGAAATATCATTACTACTTTACTATGCTATTGGTAACAGTGGGCTATGGTTTCTGAGACTTGTTAGTCGAACGAAGAATACCTGCTACATTTTATCTATTTACACCTTGATCAGAAATTTACCGTGTAAATGTACGCGCCGTGTTAGGCACAATATAGCCGTTATCGTGCTGATGTGCTGTTGAACCCCAACACAAACAAACCAAATTTAAATGGTTTATTGAAACGGAAATTAGGCTAGTTGCCAGTTAAGACACCTCATCGTCAACAGTGAACACAACTCGTCATCAACACGCATACGTTCGTATCAGACACAGCAACTTGACACGTATACACTCGCCTGCTCCGACACATTGGCACACACTGATCAACACATGCACGCGTATTGGAACGTATTATTATATTCGCTCAAAGGAAGCGGCTTTGTTTTAGGCGAACATAGTATTACGTGCGCCCAGGCTTTGTTACGTTCTACCGCTCTGAACACATTTCACTACTGTTCTGACTAGATCTAGATCTAGCTCATTACAAGTGTGTTGTGAAGTTTTCGCTTGTTACAGTGGGTTGTCGATGCTCTGCACAGAACAAAGCTGTTAGACAGAGGATGCGTGGATAACCCATCTTGACATCATACCGGCATGTCACGTGTAACATTACAGTGTAACTGTAACTGCAGGGAGGTCATCCAACGACACCAGCACACAGACGGCCTCGCAACAACTGACTGAGCTGCCAACTTACACATAATGTGTGCGGATAAATGAATCGTGGGTGAGTTACTCATGTAATGTCCTATAACGTTGTTGACTCACAATAAATAGTGTTGCATTGATGTGTGACAATGATCTATAATCCACATATGTCGATGCTATAAAGCAGACCTGTCGCATCATACACGTAGTAAATTAGTTGAATTACAGTACTGGTAGGGATCGGACATCGAACAAGATCTATAGATCTAACGATCAGTCAGTCATGAGAAGTACTCAGTGCAATTATTTACCGAATGAGCAATGTCGATCTGCACGGAACAATGTGGACCTTGAGCTAAATCCTGATCTAGCTGTCCCATCTGCAATGCTTTTAGTAAGTTACTGAAGGCAGCCACTTTGGTGTGAGGACTGGTCTGAAAGGGGCAGCCCGCTATACACAGGGTGCGTTCAAGTTAAATTGACAAGTTTAGTGGCAGAAGTTTTGAGTTTTGGTACCAGTGGCCCACTCATGGGATGTCAAACTTCTGATTTCAGTATGACTTTTTGCTAAAAATAGAAACTTCTCTAGTGATCATCTTAACCCCAGAAGTGCCAAGGAGCTGATCTGGTCAAAACCTGCCCATCACATATATATGTATGTACCTGGCACAAGAATTTGTCCCAAAGAACACAAAATGTATTGATATGTATTATGTAGTAAGTACAGTGTCCCAGTTCTGTCATCATGAAACTCCCATTCCTACAAATTGGCTATGAATAGCAACGTCACCATAGAAATCATGACTCACTGGCATTTTTCGTTGGCATGTTTAAAGTTAAACTTAGTTTTCAACCTTTCTTTTTATTTACTGTAGTTATTTTTCGGTATAAATACTTCAGTTTCACATGTTATGCAATGACCAGTACATGTACATTCCAAGTCGATACTTTGAGTGTGAAGCGTTTTCTTACTCATGGAAAAATGCCGATGCCCCTGATTATGCTGCAGTCACTGTGGTCGGAAAGCCGTCCTGGAGTTGTTTAACACAAAGTTGACGTGATCGTATAAAATGAACGTGTTCCGTCAGCCACTCTATGCAGGGGACTATCGTCATGGGGGTGCAGGGGACTATCGTCATGGGGGTGCAGGGGACTATCGTCATGGGGGTGCAGGGGACTATCGTCATGGGGGTGCAGGGGACTATCGTCATGGGGGTGCTAGAAAAAGGTAGGAATGGGAAACAAACACAAATAAGGGGGATGGAAGGACACGAAGATCGAAACTTGCATATTTTCAGTGACTCAACGGTCCCCTGGCTAGCCTTCTCGGATAAGAGATGTCTAGCCTTCTCGGATAAGAGCGAATATATTTCGGAGGTCCCATGTGTACGTTATGCACGTTAAAGAATCCCTGGCAGTTCAAAATCGATGAAAGAGTAGGCTGCGTGCCGCTGTCCGGGCAAAATTTCCAAATTCCAAATTTCTATCCACAAAAATTCTCAGCAAAATCAGGCAGCTACGTAAAGCCGAGATAATCCTACTTTCTTTGGATTGAAAGATTTATAAAAAAAAAAAACAAAAAGAAACGAACACGACAAATGAACCAAAGTATGAAGGGGGGACCACCATTGTCTATGGCATGACTGAAAAAAAGGGGGAGGGGGGGGGGGGAGCTCTTGAATCGTAACATTAGAAAAAAAAAAGGTTGTTAAGCTTTACCTTACGCCATCTACACGACGTCTTTCAGTGGTATGAGGGTTTCTCTCTCGGCTGATGCTGTGACGATATGCTACATTTTAACACCGTTTAGAACCGACAGTTGGAACAAGATAATAATGTAAGTAAAAGAACTCCTGGCACTACATGTATTAGCAGAGATGACCTATTTGATAACTTGAGTGTAGATAAGACAACCGTTCGATTTTGAGTGTCCAGGCTTTAAGTGCCCACCAGTTTGATCAAAAGAAATATGGGGATTGATTTTCCCCCCCTTTTTTGCACGACAATTACATTCTTTTATCCAATTTTTAATTGCCAACAAAATTAAAAGTAGTCTAACTACAAACGTAACCTCCCAAAATATTCGCTGTTACCTGAAACGATTAGACGTCGGGCTTCCCTGTCCAAGAAACCAGGAGACCATTGATAACTGAAATTTTTAATGGTTCTTATCTTGCTCACCCTTCGGTAGGATTTGAACCCCCAATACTGTCATCGACATAACAGGCAGGCGCTTAATCCATCGACCATAGCACCTCCCCCCCCATCCTTTCCCGAGTGATAGATCAGGTTCTATATATAGCGATAAATATATATTTTTTTATGTATATGTGCATACATTTGATGTTCCCCGTTAAGAACTGACTCCTGGCACTAACAAAGAATAACGTCAGCAGAGGAACACATATTATGTAGTAACTACAGGTGCGGCAGGGCACCATTTAGAGATGATGAGTATGATAAGTTGAGCACATGATGTCCATAATGAAGTGACAGTTGATACTGGGTAAATATACATGTAGTAGGTCACAGTTAAGTGTGGTAGGCGAAGTAGAATTGGAAGAGATGAGAAGCCGTGTCACAAAGCAATTGTTATGTCCATGTAACCAGTCAGAAGGCATAGAAAACAACCATAATGAAAGGAAAAGATGAAATAAATGTTATGTACTGTACAAGATGTTTTATCCAGTCGTCTCGTGTACACACACAAACAAACAAAATGGCTGCCAAATCTGCTCTAGCAAACACGCGCCGACATCACAAAGCGACTCGGGTACCTCGTGGTCGTTCCGACTTTCAGCCACATCAACGGCCACATCACCACCAACGACTATAATAACAGCGACGACAACAACTTCCACCTAATCTGTGAACTGCTTGCCTGAGGAAAAGCTACAGCAACAAAAAGATTGTTGATTAGCGAACTAGACTACAGAGTCCTCTGTTTAGCCATACAAGTTTGGTCAGTCTAACTAGAAATCTCTCTTCGGCAGCCTTTCAAGTCTCAGGATATCCAAAACCTTCAGTTATCATTTCACACTGATTGTTTGGTATTCTGAATAAGAGATATCGTCATGCTCCCCCGCGGGGGCCCGGGGTTTATAAGTTGGTTCTCTGCTCCCACCTGCAGGCGGTTTAAGCCTGCCATCAGTGGGGTGTCTCCCATGGAGTGCCATCCTCGACATTTAATGGGATACATTTCTCTCTCTCTTTCTTTGCTCCTGTCTTCTGTCCCGCTTAAGTTTCTTTCCTGTCTTCTTCTTGAGGAGTAAACGTATCTTACCGTATGTCGTATGTGACACAATGTAGCCGTAATCGTGCGGATGTGTCGTTAAACCCCAACACAAGAACAACAACACCAACAGATATCGTCATGCCCTCTGGTGGCTAACGAGACCGGACTTTGAACGGTCAGTCCAAGTAACACCTTTGCTGTCAGGCTGTTCGCCTTTGGAAGCCGACACAATGACATGGTCATTTTCCTGTGAACGAAGCAACACCGGGTGTATCAATGGAGAATCAAGTAAGGTCTTCAATCTTCCTGACAAAAAACAGTGACGCAGATGCCTGTACACTGATGACTTTTCCTTACAATACAGTTATGTCGCCAAAGGGTTTTTTTTTTTTAAAAATCGTGAATTCTTGGATGCAATACTGCAAATCTTTAATTAACAACAACAACAACAACAGCAGCAGCAACAACAACAACAACAACAACAACAACAACAACAACAACAACAACAACAACAACAACAACAACAACAACAACCAGCATGCTGCGCTTTCTGGCCTTGAAAGCCAATGAGCCGTTTTTTTGTTCAACCAGCTAAGTTATTTCCCTTTGCTTTGCTTTGCCTTGTCTTACCTTGTCTTGCTTTGATTTTTGAATACATACTTTGATCAACACGCTCACTGGTGGGCATCGATACCGGAACGAAACTGTTAACATCATTAACGAGATACAACCCTTAACTAACAGTAGACTTTTTTTGAGAAGTGTGTAAGTGGAGCGATCCCGTCGAAGGCACATTCGTTATAACTCTGTGCTAGAATATCTTTTCTTGTTTGTTTTTCTTAAGCCCTTCAATCCTAAGAAAGTAGGATTATCTCGGCTTGTAGAAGTTGCCAGTTTTTGCTGAGAAATTTTGTGGATAGAAATTTGGAAATCGGGAAATTTTGCCCGGATAGCGGCACGCAGCCTACTCTTTCACCGATTTTTAACTGCCAAGGGTTCTTCAATGTGTGTAACTACACACGGGACCTCCGAAATATATTCGCCCTTATCCGAGAAGGCTAGACGTCGGGCTTCCCTACCCAGAAGAAGCCAGGAGACCGTTGAGTCTCTGAAAAAATGCGAGTTTTCGATCTGTGTGTCCTTCCATCCCCCGATGTAGGACCCGCGAGTCGATTCCGGCCCGTTTTCTCCGTGAGCTGACGTCATACCACAGAGCCACTGCGCCCCCTTATCTTTCCTTGAGAAGCACACGAACTTATATTACGGTGTCCACAGTCTGACCCCTTAACCTTAGGAGTGTTAAGGGATTAGTGTAGTCCAAGCCTCGCCTACCATGCTGTGCGAATTGAATCCTTCTCCAAACGATTACGGCGTGTCATCACATGCTATCGTGTTATATTATCTGAACACAAATACTGTCATCTCTTCAAACACGAGTATTGATCTCATCATAGACACCTGGACACTCTGACAATTCTAGCTGGCATTTTTAGGGTTAATGTTAACATCCATTACACGAATATCTGCACGACGATGTATAAGGTGTCCATGAAGTCTCTTTACAATATAAAAAAAATATTACAAAGGTAGTTGATAAAATACCTGAACCAGATTTGTTTTGATGTCATCAGTGTTTATTAAAGTTTGTGATCACATTGAAATTTTATGTTTCTGGTATTCTGTTGGTGGAAGGGGAACTGTTAAATGAACCCTAAAAAATGCCATTGTCACCGTTGATGAGGCTTTGCTATAGCGAACATGGAAAGAAATCCAGTACCGTCTTGATGTGCTTCGTGCAACTAATGGTGCCCATATACAGGTGTATTAAATGAGGTAACAAAAACTTTGACAACCACTGACTGCATTACAGCAAATCTGGTTAAGATGTCAACTGTCTTTGTAATAAATTTTTAAAATTGTAAAGAGACTTCATGGACACATATCTTCGAAGAAACCGCCCCATTTTAGTAATGTCTGTGGATATAATCAGTACATGTATTAAGGTTAATGTGTGAGCGTGTTGTTACATGAAAACTCAAAGTAAACTAAAGACAATATCAGCCCAATCATTGGCTCACGTCCAACTAAGTCACCTTCTCTTGTCTTATTGACCAAGCGCAAGACAGACTCGTGCGTATGTGGCTCGATAGAAGGAGAAAAAGAAAAGGAAGAAGATTAAGAAAGGAGATCAAGGAGAGAAAGAGGGAGAGAGAGAAAGAGAGGAAGAAGTAAAAAAGAGGAAAGGGAAAAAGAGAGAGAGGGTTAAGACTCAGAGAACCAGGAAAGGAAGAGGATGAAGGGAGAGAGAGAGAAAGAAGAAAACGAGAGGGCAGAAAAAGACAGAGATAGAGGGGAAACAAAACAAAAAAAAGGAAGGGAAAGAGAGAAAGAGAGAGAGAGAGAAGGGGGGGGGCGGGGCAAGAAGAAAACCAGGAGTGCAAAGGGAGGAAGGGAGGGAGGGAGAGAGCTGAAAAGAAGAAAAAGAAAGAGGGAAGGAGAGAGAGAGGAGAACAAACAAACAAACAAAAAAGAGAGAGAGAGAGAAAGGGAGAAGGAAACCAGAAAAGGAAAGGGAGGAGTGGAGAGACAGAGAGAAAAAGAAGAGGACTAGAACCAAGAAAGGAAAGAGGGGAGAGGTTGAGGGGGAGGGGGGGGGGGACGGGACGTGGGGAACTTTTCATTTGAGAATTTAATTTTCAGGTTTTATTGCATGTGGATATACACGTTTGTGGTAGCTGTTACTAGTGATAAAGAACTGAAGTCCAACAAATCTTAGAGGCAAAACTGGACCCTCTAACTTCTACTTAGTGGCCAAATGCCTGCCTCTGCCACCACGCGTGTTGTGCCGTGTAGTGCTGGGTGAGTATATCTCATGGACTGACAGTGGTAGAGATGGCCGCTCATTGCTAGTGTTAGTCAGTCAGTCAGCCAGTCAGTTAGTCAGTCAGTCAGTCAGTCAGCTAGTCAGTCAGTCAACAGTCAGTCGGTTAGTCAGTCAGCCAGTCAGTCAGTGAGTCAGTCAGTCAGCCAGCAGTTAGTCAGTCAGCCAGTCAGTCAGTGAGTCAGTCAGCCAGCAGTTAGTCAGTGAGTCAGTCAGTCAGTTACTCAGTCAGTCAGTCAGTCAGTCAGTCAGTTAGTCAGTCAGTCAGTGAGTCAGTCAGTCAGCCAGCCAGCCAGTCAGTCAGCTAGTCAGTTAGCCAGTCAGTCAGCCAGCAGTCAGTCAGTCAGCTAGTCAGTCAGTCAGTCAGTTAGCCAGTCAGTCAGCCAGTCAGTCAGTCAGCCAACCAGTCAGTCAGCCAGTCAGTCAGTCAGTCAGCCAGCCAACCAGTCAGCTAGTCAATCAGTCAGTCAGTCAATCAGTCAGCCAGTCAGTGAGTAGGAATCGCTCACGTCCACTGCCGCGCTGTGAGGGAATGACTGAGTACATTGTACATGTATTTCAGTGCCTGCCACAGTCTCTTAGCCGCCCTGCCCGCTGATAAGCTAATGAGTGGAAGATCTGGGAAGGAATAGAATGGAGGCAGCAGTAGTATGTGCCTATGTTGAATTTGATCCTTATCATTCTGTCCTCCCACGGGGCGAGGGGAGGAATTGGGTGGGGGGGGGGGGGATTGTTTGTTTGTGTTAGGGGTTAACGACACATCAGCACGATCAGGGCTATATTGTGTCAAACACGGTAAGATACGTTTACACGTCAAGAAGAAGAGA
>JBCEWB010000014.1:2960769-2984114 GCA_039654565.1 Peronia peronii | reverse complement strand
TATATATTAATTGATTTTTATTTGCAGGCTTAATGAATCGTGCGTCATCCTGTATTGTCGCATGCTTGGATGCCTGGAGCACCTCTGATTTCCCATGTTCAGGCTATAATAGATTATAACCTGGAAAAGTTAATGTTTTGCTTTTGTTCTATTATTGTTCAAAAGATTCAAACAAGGCAAAACTGTCCAATGTTTGGCCTGTCTTGGTGCATTGACTGATATCTGCAGTTTCAATTGTTCACTCCCGGGTATAGCAGAGCCGCACCAGTGCTGGTTGTCTGTATTAGCGTGGATTTGTATACTCTGTACAAGGAACTGAAAACATCAAGTCTCACAAAATACAAGATAACAGCCTAGCTTGGTCAGCCACGAGATCACTTTTCAGATCTCAGTTTTATTCAGAAGTTACTCTTTACCTTTGCATGGATGCATTTAGTGACATTATGTCGACAGTTTTGACATGGCTCTTTAACTGCTAATATTGGTGTGGATCATTCAGTTGCCTTGTCCATTCAGAAATCAGTGACTTTTCAGAATATTAAACAAATTTCTCTTTTGCTGCCAAGATCATGTAGTTGGGATGAATAAAAACTATGGTACTCAGTTCCCAGAATGTAAAATAACTACTCCTCAAACTGCGAGTGATCCTACTATTGACATTCTAAGTTTTAAAGATTTTGTGTATACCAGTTACAGAGAGTGCACTATTTTTCCGATAGGTCACGACAAACCGTCCATGATCTCATCCACAGAATGGCGTTGGCTGTAGATTAATCAGAGCAGCGGGAATAAGTACTGTCTCGTGACTGCGAGTCTACTTTAAAAAAAAAGACAAGCAACAGGATCATTTGGGTGCACAATATAACATAAAAGGACACATTGAAAAACAGCTTTGTTCTCACTCAAAAACAATTTCTCGCGATTATGATGGCTATTAAGTACACAGGTGATTAATTCCGTTTGATGTTTTGTTAGGAATTACTACAAGTTACTATTAGAGGCATTTTGACCGTCTATATCAACCAGTCGTAAATACACATGCGTAAAAGCGTAAAAGATTAGGGGGCAAAAATAATTATAGTCTCGAGAGTCATGCAGATCATTGTTTCCAAAATCAATGTTCGACGGCCGTATACTTAATACAGGTACGTGATTTTTTTTTCAACAGAATATTTATGCACTTCTCTTATAATGTCCGATTCCCTTGCAGCTAAATTTTCCTTTTTTTTTTTTCAGTTTTAATGTTTGTTGTTTACGGCGGAATCAAACTTTCACTTCTTAAATGTGTGTCCACACAAGATAGAGTGTTTGCAGTTTCAAAATAGTACTCGATCTTTGTGATACACGTTTAAAATTCAACCCACAGAACTGTCACCCTCCTTGACTTGTGGGGTTTATCAGCAGAAATAAAGACCAGAAAAAGAAAAATTGTGGGTTGTCTCTGACTCTTTAATACATACAGTTTCCTGGCACTTATCCCGCAGATCTGCACATGCAAGTAAATTATATTAAGTCGTTTACCAACCAGCATTGTCTTCCGGAGATAACAAGTCTCAGGTTCCGATTGAGCAAGAGCCAACATGCACATTCACCATTGATCTTGTTTCCATTGATCTGAATAATGACTTTCAGAAATAATACAGTTAATGAACAGTAAGAGAACGATATATATATTCATATTGCGTCCACAGGGTAATCTTTTAGCCACATGTGGACGGCTATCTCGATGGTTGTGTACACATAAATATATGACAACCCTATCCGCATGAAAAACAAAAATGTTCCACTGAACCCGTTTCCAAGAAATCAAAATCATCTCTCTCTTTCTCTCTCTCTCTCTCACTCTCTTTCTCTCACTCTCTGTCTCCTTATTTATTGAGGAAGGTGGGGGAGGGGGGGGGGCTGCGAAAAGAGGAAAGAAGGGGGGGGGGGCGATATTATTCAGTGCATCTCCTGTGGATACAAGAGTTGTTCTGGCTATTCAAAGCGGGGCAAAACAGACCTTGATCATTCAGTAACCAAGAGACAAAAAAAAAAAAAAAGTGATATATGTAACTGTAAAAGTATGAAGTTACAATACTAGAACTGAAGTCCAACAATCAGTTATCTCCACCCAGCAACATAACTATATCCTGTTATGTTGTTAAGGCATCAGGCTGTTGCCAAATTCGGAACCGTGTTCCGTTTTAGAAGACTCTAATTTCAAGGTAAACTCCGGGTAAACTTGTAATAGATCACTCATTGCAAAAGGGGAGGGGCATTTCTGATATCAAATAATCACAACTACAAATATCACTCGGTAATCACTGATACTATGATTCACATGGAAATAATTAACTATTTGAGTGCGAACATTATGGCCATTTTACACTGATGTTGGTGGCCTTGTGGTTAGGTCTTCTGATTAGGAGTCAGAAATTCCTGGTTTCGAATCCCGTCGATGCTAACATGTTATCTTTTGCAAAGCAATTGACGCACAATTATTTTCTGGCTCGGTCTAAGTTAAAACGGATATCCGAATAAAAGGGTGTTGTTGTTAAACTGACAAAGATTTGAGCGCCAAACAGGTAGTCGCCTTGTCTGCTTACGAGAGAGCAGAGAACGTACCTGGATGTCTCCTGTGGGGCTTTTGGAGTAATAATACATGATAAAGCTCTCAACCCTGTCAGTGTCAAGGGCCGATCTAGTGTTGAAAAACTCGCTCATCAAACTGAAAATTCAAATTTCTTTTTACATAATAAACTACAACAACTTTGTAACAAGATACTCTACAGCCTGGCATTGTCTTTAGACCTAAACTATCATCTTTTGAAAAGGAATAAATTTTAGAAATCTGGCACTTTATGCTTTAACTGATACTGTTTGGTTTAAATCATACGTTGAATGAGATTAATCTTAACATAAATGCATTAAATGGTTATTGTTAAATTTCCCAGGTCTAGACAGTGTACAGTTTGTTCAACAAGAACAAACACATCACCATAGCAGTGGGTTTATAGTTATCAATGGCTGACATGAACAATGTCTCACTGACTTTCACACAGAAGACATAACAATAAGAAGATGCAGAGGTCTAGACCACGAGAGGATTAAAAGTGGCCGAGAGCAATGGGAGCTGGAGATTGAGATGACACTCCATTTTGAGAATCCCTCCACGAATATAGACAGGCCTAGGTCACATCTCACATATCCCACTCAGTGTTCCCCAGGGGTGTTTGACGACTTTGGCTCCCAGTTTGCTCATTCAGGGATATACTGTACATAATTATAGAGGGGAGTCAATTCAACATTGGTGAGAAGCATTCTCGGGGGAGAAGGACCAAAGCAAGGATAATAAAGTGTCCATATATTAGCGCAAAGACCTCTGTGTTTGAAGATGAACGAAATTCCATTTTCAGAATCAACTTTCGGACGCTAAAAAATAAATTTTAGATATATATTATTTGATATATATGTGTTTATATAGGGAGGGAGAAGAGAAAAGAAGACATAGAAAAGAGTTTTAAAAAATATCTCTTTACCCTAAAAAGGAAGAAGAATGAGATGGAAAGAGGGGAAGAAGGAGAAAAAGAATTGAACAAAAGAAAGAAAGAAAGAAAGAAAGAACAAGAAGAAGGAAAGAAAGGGTGAAAGAAAGAAGAAAGAACAAGAAAGAAAGAAAGATAGAAAGAAAGAAAGATAGAAAGAAATAAGAAAGAAAGAACAAGAAAGAAAGAAAGATAGGAGAAAAGAAAGAAAGAGAAAGAAAGAAGAAAGAAAGAAAAAGAAGAAGGAAGAAAGAAAGAAAGAAAGAAAGAAACTCCAATTCTGGACAGTTGGGTGAGATTCTCGATCACAGTATGAACTATGGAGCTGCTTGGGTCCATCGAAATAACCTAAACTGCTGATCAATGCCCCGGAATCTGTCAAAAATGTGTTGATTGCTTTTCTGGAGGATCACGAAATGAGATCGCGATTGGCTTTATTTACGAACGCTCGACATCTATGGTTGATCATGTGCGTCAGTGATCTGAGCATGACCTGTGGTAACTTTTCACACTAAATTGGCTTTATTTTGCCACACTCTGTATGGGGTTTTAGATACGCAGTCTGATCTCATACAAACAATCTTTGCTGTAGAAATTTATCTTTAGGATGCAAACATAATGCCTCGTACATCCCCCGTTCCGTCTCAGACTCGGTTCCATCTAATTACCCAGTGACGTCAGTGGCATCTCCAACATAAAAATTAACATTTTAGAATTGCGGACACTGTGCATCCTTCTTCGACTGGTTTCGATGACGTTTCATGCTTTTTCATGTATATGTTTATAGTGCTCATTATTATTTTGGAAAGGCCTGTGTTGTCAGCGGATAATTAGACGGAGCTGAGACTGAGTTGGGATGGAAATGGATATACATGTATTTTGTTTGCATCTCAATGAACTGGAACGTTTCCAAATCTTGTTTCGGGCAGTCAGTTTCATTCAAACTTGGAATGGTTTTTGCACTGTTATTTTCTTTTTGCCAGACGACAAACGTCGTTGAACAAGCACAGAAAAGACAGACAGAACAAAAAAAAAGTAAATAAATAACTTTTGCATTTTTTACTTGATACGTGAAACATGAAAAATTCCGAAAAATTCATGGTGTAAGGAAGTTTTTTTTTTTATCTTCCTGTAGTAATGTTTTTGTTCTGTTTACGAAGAGCAAAGTAATTTTTATCTTCTTTGCATTGCTTATTCAACATCCATTCTGGCAAAGGGAAGAATACGACGTCAAAACCAATTCCCAAACCTTTTGTCTGTGGTTAACCAAGTAAAATAACACTTTTTTAAACAAAAGTCACTTGGTTGATTCTGAAGGCTTTAAATGACCCAACGCTCATAAAGTAATTGCTGAGTCATTTTTGGTCATAAAAGAACAACGTTGAAAACAAGTTTCAATTCATCATGTAAAATAATCGTGTGTTTTATTTCAAATGTTGAAATCTTTTATTGAAATTCAAAGCTGAAAATTGTTTCATTGGACAGTGAACTAACAGTGCGACATTGTTTTAAATTTTGGCATGAACTAATGCTGTGACAATTTTATTGGACAGTGAAATAATGCTGGAACATTGTTTTATTGGACACGGAACTTATGCTGGGACATTGTTTTATTGGACAAGGAATGACGCCGGGACATTGTTTTATGGGGATATACAATTAATGTTGGACACTCTTTTATTGGACTGTGAACTAATGCTGAGACATTGTTTTATTGGGTGGTGAACTAAAGTATGTACAGGCTCCAGAGAATTGCGCTTGATGAATAGCGTGATATTTCTTCGCCATTGTCAGCTCCGCCATTCCTTTTCTTGATATTTAAATTGAATGCTTTATCTCATTCTTTGTCACTGCCATAGGAAAGAGCAGCTGCCTACTCTTGTAAAAAGTTCGTACTACATGTATTTGCAATGAGGTTTTTATGTGTGTGCTTTTGCTATTGTTTTGAAGCAGTAAACGTTCTATCTTTTCCTCGTATTTAAAATAGCCCTCCAGGACTATCAGAAATAACATTATGTTTCGTTTGCCAAATAAGAGCCAAAATTAGATACGATATTCCGAAGATGTTCACTAGATCTAGAATCAGACCTGCCCGGTGCTGTCTGTGATAATAAAACATGTAATTAGAAAAGTCTCATTCGTCATACGATGACGAATAAACGCGGTCACCTTTTTAAATTAACAACAGCGAAGTTTATGTGAACGGTCTAGTCAAATTAGTCACAAATATACAAGGAAAGGAATCCAAAAGACCAAAATGTTTTTAATGATATTAACACCTTTCTTTTCTTTCCGTCCTGCCTCCACCAGTTTTTAACTAATTAATCAACTTATTTATTTACTTACTTATTCATCTATTATTTTTTAATTTGTTTATTTTGTTCTTGTTCTTTTTTTTTTTTTGTCTCGAGAAGTCAAGCACTTTGTATGTTGACTCACCACAATCACAATGAGAACTATAAGAAACCATTATATACGGTATATATGTGGATTTGTTGCTAGAAAGGCGTTACTGCAAAGTCAGAAAACAGCAGTACAGGTGCCTGACTATTTCGTCCCCCAGGTCAGGTCAGCTCTGTTCTTTTCGGTCCGCCCCCCCCCCCCTCCTCTCTTCCTTCTCCACTCTCTAACCTAACAACCAGAAGATCCTAATGTTCTTGATATAAGAAAAAAAATGTTTATAATAACTATAGCTGAAACAGTATTACATTTTCTACTTCCTCACGCACTAACTCGAATGTAAGAATTATAATTGTTATAATTAGTTTATTGTGTTTTTGTTTGTTTGTTTGTTTGGTTGGTTGGTTTGTTAGTTGGCTGTTTAGTTGGCTGGTTGATTGGTTGGTTGGTTGGTTGATTGATTGTTGGTTGGGTAGCTGGTTAATTGGTTGTGATTGGTTGGTCGGTTGGTCGGTCGGTCAGTTGGTTGATTGTTTGGTGGATGGTTGGTTGGCTGATCGGTTGATTGGTTGGATAGCTGGTTTGATTGATTAATTGATTGATTTGTTGGTTGGTTAGATGATTGGTTGGTTGGTTGGTTGGTTGATTGGTTGGTTGGTTGATTGTTTGGTTGGTTGGTTGGTTCTCGGTCCTGCATAGTATGATAATTTAAATTAAAGGTTAAAAATACTGGAACGGTGATTAAAAAAAAAATGTCAATGACCTGACAGTGAGTTTAAAACTGTTACAAACAACTATTGCATTGTCAAGGCGTTTACGTTTTGTTTTTGTTTTGACCTGTGGATACTTGTTTCTTCTATGTTTAATAGTCATTGGCTAATAATGTCCTGTGTAAGCCTAGGCTACTGATACAGATTTCAAACTAGCATCTGTTTCCTCCTGCCACTCTTGTCTCTTCAATAATAGTTTACCAAAAAATTATTGTGCGTCCGTCTGATATCTATGCCTTTGACAGCTGTTACCTAGCCTGATGGTGGCAACGTTCCTGAGAAACAGCGAACATCAGAGGATTAGATCTACACACGACGTACAGGTTCACGTCTTCACGATTCACCGCTGGTGATTTCATGAACACGGAGTTGGATGAGCCCGGATAAGATGGTGCCCATTGCCTTGGGGCAAAGCAGTATGAAAAACCCAATTTAATTGTTAAGAAAGCATAATACCTGTACATATAGGCCCTAAATTTGAAAAAAAAAAAAAAAAAAAAGATTAAAAAAAAAAAAAGGCTGGACATAGGTCGAATAACTTCCCGCTTTTAACCTAAAAATTTTAGGGCCACTCCACTCAATAAATCCAACACATAGAGGGCACTGTTTTTTCTTTTCATTTGGGTATCTGGGTGAAACATAGTAATTATTCCTTTTTGATGAACCAACGAGAAATGTGCACCCTCAGTAAAGCTTAACGAAAAAGAAGGATGTCTCCCCCCCCCCCCCCCCCCAGCACCCCCTCCTTGGACCCTGCGGCCATTAACAATGACCTACATGTATGAACGATATGTATGAACCCACACATGTTGAATCATAAATCACACCGACTTGACAGTTTAGATCCATTACTTCGTCCCCATTCCCATCCCTCCTCTGAAAGGTGGAGAGAATTATTTATTCGGAGTTCTTGATTCTTAGCAGCCCTTTCCTCCTCCACCCATTTCCTCCAGCTCTTGTTTTTCTACTGCTGAAAAAAAAAAAGTGATCACGCCCATTTAAGAAGAAAACAAAATGGTACCAAACTGCCTACTGACAAACTAAGTCATGTGAACATGTTTACAGGTAAATCACCTTGCAGTAAACTCTTTCGAAAATTCTTACATAGGCTTATAAGTTTATTTTCAGCATTATTTGCTGGGCGCATTCAAGACTGTATCGGGCGATATTTATTACAAAGGATATTATGTGATCATACGAATTCTTAATGTTTGTTATAAATGGGGATATATTATGCCCACTCTCCCAACAAAACAAAACAAAAACATACATGCCCTAGGTCTCATAATAACCAGCGGATTTTCCATTTGAATATGAAATCTCGAATTTGTCTCTATTTAAAATTCGAAAACAAGTTTAGGGTTCTTCGACTCTTCATCAAAACTGAAAGAACAACTTTCACCCAGGGAAGTAAATTGAACCTTCTTTAACCGTTATCGTAGTTGACCAGATCAATACTGATTTTCGAGCGTGTCCGAATGATTTGCAGCACGGTATGTCACATGATTAAAGAGGAAGTCTTAAAAAAACCATGTGACTTCCATTAACCAATGGTCGCTCTTGTTTAGCGTAGAAGCGATCTAGTACGTCGATAACCCTGTATCAACCTTCCAGGGGATCCGTACTATTCCAGACATGCCAAATAGACCCAAGAAAGAAAAGGTTCGATATGAATTTTAGTTATATGACTGTTTCAACTTTATACTTAAACGGTAAATATGACAGTTGGTCATGTTCTTTCTACATGCTTCACCGAGCAAGGCTCGAGTGTCAAAACAATGTAAACTCGTGCAGTTGTCATGTAAACTTGTTACTAAATTCGGACGGAATGAACGAATGTTTATAATTTCTTTGTTTTCAGACTACGACGAAGACGACAGGCAGTGTGAAAACTACCGGCAAAGAAGCAACGGACAATGGAGATAACGAGGTATGTCATTTTTTTCTCTCTGAAATTCTCTTTATCGAAAAAAGGCGGCCATTACCGAGGGAACGCAATCCAACATGGCGGTTAAATTTGCAGCTTGACAATGGAATGGCCAATACATCTGACAAGACTTGATCGAAATTATTAGGAATTGGATACACTTTAGTGTACGTGGACGATCGCACGCGTTCACCTAGACAGTGGCCTTTATGACCAGTAATGTGACCATGCTATTGCCATTCTTTCTGTCAGCAAAATAGATCAAAATCAAGTGTTAGTAATAATAAATAGTATCAATAACTCATTGATAGATCTAGATCTAGATCTGTAGTGGTTAGACTTAGTCTAGATCTGTAGATCGAGAGGATTGAGAAGATTTAGCAGAAGGCCCAACTTTTGGTCCATAGCTGTAAAGAAGTTGTGTAAAGAAGATAATAATCTAGATCTAAATAAAATGAGTTAAAAGGAGACATGTTGTTAGTTACTAGTCAAATTCACGAAAGATAATAATGTCACTGCTACTGCTAGGATAATTTACAAGTGAATTCAGCTACTTTGAGAGACAAATTTTATTTGTTTAAATGTTAAATCAGGTTAATTGAAGCTGAAAAATCGCATATGGCATATGGTTAAGGTAAGTCAGCTTATATCAACATTCCACCAGAAATGGATAATTTGCTCAACAGTTATTGCTTTGATATTAATTAGTAGTTCAGTGGTATCCGCCTAAGAGCCTGGTCTGCATAAGAACCTGTCTCTGCTGCAAAATGGAATTCTTTTCTCTATAATTTACCCAAGACCCTGATCTCAAATAAAAAATCCGCCCAGTGTCGAGCCAAGACACGCGAGTTCTTATGGTGTAATTTCACATCATATTGTCCACTTGAGAGAAACTCACAGTGCTAAATGTGCAGAAAAATCGGGACAGGGATGGAGAAAAGAGGCAGACAAAGGAGTGGAAGTGATGGTTAATGTATGACTGCATAATCAGGACTAACCCATAAAAGCAATTATTTGTTTGACAGCACATGAGACCGCACTTGTGATTGGCTCTGAGCATAAGGAGGAGTAAGTTTAGCCTCCTAACTGGTCCGTTGTTTTCCTACTTTGATCGGTCTGGCTAATTGTAAACACTTGAGTCACTTGTTCGATTATCTGTAGGGTACACATAGCAATATCATGTTTTCATTCAACACTGATACTGCTAAGTGAAAACTCATTCGATGTTTAAACTTTGGGCATTATTGATGTAATTATATGCTAAGAAAGATCAGGAATTGTTAGATCTAATTACAACACATACACAGGGAAGAAGGCTGTACTTAATTGCATAGTAAAATCTTTAACTAATGGTAATGATTAATTAATCACAGTAGTGAAGACAATCTGTGGTGAGACGGGTTGCATAACTTTTCAATCCACCTAAGAACCCATCCGCCCAAGAACCTGCTTTTATTGTCTCCCTGTGACCAGGTTCTTTTGCTGTGACCGCTGTATTAGCAAAGTATTTTTTTTTTCCTAGCCATTACAGTTGTCCAAGCATAGAAAGACTGAAATAGGGAGAAAAGTGGAGGATAATTCATCAGATTATAGGACTTCTGGTGTTGTATAATAGTCATAGTAAAAAAGTGAATTGTAAGATAAACAGTATTTGCAAATTTGATGCATTTATTACTCTCAAATTACAGCATCCTAAAATGCATTGTTTTTTTTGGTACTGCAATATTGCTCCTAGCCTTTTTAATCTTCTTAGTTGTGAGAGAGATGTTTCTTGTTTATTCAAAGTGTCAGCCTGAATATATTTTTCCACAGATGTCATAATATGCAGTGATTAACTTTGGCAGTTTTTGTTTGTTCATTTTTGTATTCATATATAAAAGCAAAACAAGTAAATTATAAAACAGTTTTATTTATAAAAAAATATTTTTTGTTGTTTTATTTTATGAATGCAATAATCAGATATGTTTATCATCTGTATGCCATAAAGGGAGAGAGAAAAATTTAATAGAACTTTGAACGGTATTATTCCAAATGTTTTTGCTCTAGGTTGTCCAATTTACTTAACTTTTCGATGGTTTGCAAACTGGAATTTTGGATTCTTTCTTTCATTCTCAGGCGTCGAAAAAGAAGGCACAACAAAATGCCACAGAAAATCATCCTCCTCCTACAGCAATAAACAAGATCAAATACCCTGGTCCACCTCACATAAAACGAGACAAGCGACAGAATTCATCACGCTTTAATGTTTCAAAGAACAGAGAACTTCAGAAACTTCCTTTGCTCAAAGGTAAGTACAATTTGTAGCTGCAGCATGGTCATCAATAGACAATTGTTAAACCCATATAATATGAACATCAACAGAATGTTTTGTGTAGATAGTGTATAACATAAATGTTACAATATTTAATACAAATTTGTGGCTGTTATCCAGATTCTGTTTTTGTGTCTTTTTGTTTCTTTTTTTTTACAAATTATTTTTGTGAGGTCTTGTAGTGGACTATTCCAATTCTGTTACGAAAAATTTATGATTTTACATTTTAGTTTGGCCATTGGAATTGTATGTGTTTAAGTAAAGTTTCATAAGAAACATTTTCAGTCATCAGAAAATTAAATTTGAACACTACACAAGTAGGAAAAACAAAAAAGATAAAAGTGTCTGCTTGGTTTTATAAACTCGCTTTTCATTCTTTAAAATTCAACAGATGCAACTCCAGCAGAAAGGGAAGAGCTTTTTATCCAGAAAGTTCGACAGTGTTGTGTTTTGTTCGATTTTGTGCAAGATCCTCTCAGTGATTTAAAATGGAAAGAAGTGAAAAGAGCAGCTCTAAATGAGATGGTGGAGTATGTTACACAGAACAGAGGCGTTATTACAGAAGCCATCTATCCGGAAGCAATTCATATGGTAAGTTGTTTTGATTTAAATGATATGTGAGAACTCGAAAACAAAAAAAAAAACTTAAAAGTTAGGTAGCCCATGTTACACACTCCACGTTATGAAATACTGTGTTATCCATGTAAATTTTTTACAAAAGTCACTGGCTTTCTTTGTGTTCCAAGTATATTTGGCTTTAGATGACAAGTTTTGTGAAAGTTCATGTAGCAGCTTGTCACATGCTTCTTGTTTGAAAAAAACAGTGCCTCTTTTTAATGAGATATTGGAAAGTGTAGCAATGCAAAATCTGTCAAGTTCTTCAGTACCAACTTCAACAGAGCTGTGTACCAAGTTTGTGTGTAATTGTGTAGTCAGTGTTAGTCTTTATCCTAGGCATGATGTTAGTCTTTATCCTAGGCATGAGCTTAGTTAGATCTCATTATCAGCCCCACCATTGCGATAAAATCATATACGTAGATGAGGAAAACAACTAGAAATAAAAAAAGAAACTAAAAAGACAACTAAAATGATGTTGACATCAAGAGCTAGTATGTAGCAGTATAAAGTTATTTATTTTTAATTGAAATATCTTATGCGGGCAAAATAACAAACTGGTGACTTGATGACTCTTCTTCATAATTGATGGGTAAAAAATCTAAAGCAGGAGGATTTTTTCCTTTTTATCTCTTTTTTGAAAAATCATTTTTATTATTAAATTAGTATTTTTTCTTAGTGGTGTATCCTAGATCATGAACAGTGCATGGTAGAGTAAATTTTGATTTGAAGGTAATGATAATAAAAAAAAATAATGAACTGGGACAATCTGGGTATTGCTGAAGCACATAAAAGCAGTATATCGAGTGTCAAAACTTACCGATACAATGTAGAATTTTCAGTCTGGTCACTGTAGGTCATAAACATTTTTAAATTCCTGAGAACAGTGTGTCTTTTGCTTCAGAGGTTTGAATTGTTGCTGAATTTTAGGCAGTGAAATGTATGAGACTTTCATTTTCATACACAAATTGACACCATCCAGTATATCATTGTTTCACAGATTTAAGGATCTGTTCAAGTTGTGGCTTTGAAGTTTTGGATTTTTGTACCTGTGAGAAAGTCTGAAATTTGGGAAACTTGGATAAAATTCTAAATTGAAAAGTCATCTCTGTCATAAAATTGTGTCTTGGATTCTATTTCTTCAGAAATCAGCACAGAAATTTAATTTTTTATCTGTTGGAGTGTTGTCCCTCTTCTTTCTTTAAGGGGAGGGGCGGGTCCTGAAATCGAGATTTTGGCTAAAAATATCAAATTTCCCATTATTCTTTTTTCTTCAAGCTAAACCATTTTATTTCAAGATTTTACCTTTTATACGGTCAAAACTAGCCTATTTCATGTGTAAACTGAACTTTTCCTACAAGGGAGGTGTCTAAAATATCACTCAAATTCGCTTCTAGCAGTCAATTTCAACTGAAGCTATGAGGTCTTTACACTAAGTTTGAAAGTATTTCTCAGGAGAAAAAGCCAGGCAAGAGAAGGAGGCTGAAGAGGGAGGTCCAATCTATCAAGCTGGAATGTTCTGGGTAAAAGGAACACATTATGCCACAAGGAACTGGTTGAAAAACTTTGTCAAAACTTTAGATGCGATTATCTCCAAGCCTACTTTTTTAGCACACTTTTCCCTAAGGCTTTTTTGTTTACCAACAGATTTACGTGAAATTTAGCCTGAATCTTCCTGCATATGTGTAAAATAATAACAAGTATCAGATTTGCAATATTTTGTTTACTTTTTGAGAAAACGTTACCGATGTGCCAGAAAAATGAGAAAAAGTACCATCTTGCTACGTACAAATTTAAAAAATTTGTAGAAGAAAAACTATAGCAAATTTCGAAAAACTGATACTTAGTGCTATTGACGTTAGGGAATACTATATGTGTGCAAAATTTGAAACGATTTCATTGAAAAACACCCAAGCCGTAGGCTTTTGAAAATTAGCAATTTTTGGGGCCAGAAATCCAATATTGCGGCGTTTTCATGGCAACCAACAATCCAAATTATTTTTTTACACTTTCCCTCCTCTAATTTGGACATGTTTAATTTAAATAAGATGCTTAAAAAAACCTAAATTGAGTACTTTAGAAAAATCACTCTCAGGACCCGCCCCTCCCCTTAAAGTCTTTTGTTTATATGTTCATTAATTTTGATTTCTGAATGATTAAATCAGGATCTGATTCTTGTATGGAATGGCCGTTGAGTGTTTTTTATATTAGTGTATGTCTTCATACATGAAACTTTATCTTTAGGTATTGAGGTTTTCTTCTCATTGTTTTTAGAGTATTTTATGCAATTACTTAGAATACTTCTGAACTGACATTTTTTAAAAAGAACAGAATGCTCTTGTTTGCATGTACTCCTTTGAAATGAAATGTTTGTAGTACAACTATGACATTGAAGCTTGTAGTCTCCATGAGCATTTCCTTATGTGAAAAATTTATGTAAACTCATTTTGAAATAGAATTTATATTCATTACAATAGATTACTAAAAAATATTTATTATGATACAATATGATACATTTCATGTCAGAAGATAAATGAAAGTGATATTTTGCTTTTGTGCTGTTGCTCTAGACCATTCTTGAAAAGATGGCATATTAGATGAAAACATGCCAAGAAGCAGGAAATTTGCAAGGAAAAAAGATTGTCTGCTAATGTAATTTTGTTTATCTGTATGATAACAAATAAAATTCCAAAGAGTAATGGCACTTTTATCATGAAAACTTATTCATTTGTTGAAAAACTTCCTGCTTTTATTGTAAACCAATTAATTATATTTGGGAAAGGGGACAAGGTAAAATTTCATCACCTTTGTATTTGTGGACAGGGGATGGCAAAGAAGGAAAGAAGTTTTATGTCTCTACCAGTAATCATTTTGTGGGGAATGTGCCATTCAGCAAGCTGCATCAGTTATCAACTTAATTACAGTGTCAGCCAACCTGATAACTAGACTGTAGATGATAGAAAGAACCCAAAGTTATACTCTGTTACAGCCCTAGTGTAAATGTAAAAATGATTATGATAAAGTTACTAGTTTGTTAACCCTTTGGGCACATGCCTTTAACAAACAAGATGTGGAAAGATTCATAAAAATGTCATCTTCTGTTTGAAATATTCCCGAGTTTTCTGAAAACAACGATAACAGCAGATCATCACTTCAAGACAGAGTATTGATATTTCTTTGTTCACCTTTAGGAATGGGGCGTGGGGTGTGTCAGTATTGGTTTATTTTCCACCAAAAGGTTTTTAGCATTGAGTGCGAAGTGCCCTTGCAAGCGTATAGTTGACTTTCGGCATGTGGTTGAGGGCTGAGCAGGTTAATGGTCATTGTGCACTGCTACGCTGCTTTGGATGCCGGAATGCAGGACTGTGGGATGCAGGGAAGTGGATTAGACGTGCCACATTCTCATTAATCATTGAAACAAAAATCATCAAGACTGCCAGCCGAGCCTCTGTTACATTCGCACATGGGCTGAATTTCTTTATCATCGTTGACAAGCAGGCTTGTCAGGGTTATGGACTGGGCTATCAGTTTTTGTGTTGCATGTAATTCGGGGCAAGGAGGAGGGTGAAGGGAGGGGGTAGGACGAGGAGGCATTTGAGAAAGGATGGGACACGGGAGGGGGGTAGTGGTGGTGATGGGCAGATAATCAATACGACATTGTGCACTGTTGACTTGACGTTTTGTGTGTGTGTGTTTTTTGTTCAGTCATATGTCGCTTTTATCTCAGCCGAATTGTCATACATTCAGAGTCACTTCATGGCGCTGCTAGTTTCCACATAGTAGCCATAGCATACATTATCCCATCTTTATTGCGTTGTAGGCTGTGATATACATTGTAAGCAGACCACTGTAATAATGCGCTGATTCATAAGCATTAGGTCAGGAGAAAGAACCATTCATCATTTTGCATTGTGCTATAGTACCTTCCAACGATTTAATCATAACAAGGATTGCTACATATCTACCTTGGGTATTAATGAAGCATCATGAGTGACAAGCGATCTTAGTTTCACAAGACTGAAAATAATTTGCCCACAACATTTATTACATGTCTTAGACGGATCAACCTGTCACTTGTCTAGTTGTAAGGATTTACCGCACAAACGAACGACGTCTTTCCGGGTTGGATGGCTTCTGCTTTGCTCCTAACGTCACAAGAGCACATATTATTCATCGGGTTTTGTTACAATTTTTAAAAACCTTTAATGAATGCACATCCCCAGATAACCTGACAGTTTTGGCATGTGATGCAAGTGCTCTTCAGTCGTATATCGTTATCTCAAGGTTTCGAAGTCACACTTCAACGAATAAACAAACTCGCCTGCGAGCCATGATGATAATTTCAAAAAGACCCCGCGCGTGTTTTACAGCGGCTTATTTTGGGTGTGCGATCAGATGTTCCTTCTGTTTTCCCGATTATTTATTTATTTTTTGTGTGTCAGTTTGTCTTGTATTTTCTTGTTTTGCTTTCATTTTATTTCAGTATACTTTGTGCCTAGGTTTTGTTTTAGAGTGTCCTGATATGCCAGGTGAGCTCTGTCAAACCACTGTGCACGTCGCAAATAACAGTGTCGTGATTTGACCAACAGCCTCTTGTTATTCGTAGCTAACTAATATTGCAAGCAAGCGCGATTGCCTTACCTCATTCTCCTTGGGCTGTCGGAGACACACAGTGGGACCAGAAGACCTATCACGACGCGCTGGTATTATTTTGTCCATTACAATGGTGTGATTTGAGCCTTTGGGAATATCTCGATGCTGAATGAATAGTTTGCTTTACATGAACACGGATTCATGGACCATAATGTTTGCGTAAATAATTAATTTCTCAATAGTTTCCCATAGATCTCCATTGATTCATTATGCGGCTTGGTGGTCGTTGTAAACGAAGAGACAGCACTAAAGAAAATAGTTAGCCCATGCATGGTGAAACGTGTACGTTTAAATACATGACTGTAACAAACAGGAAAGCACATTGCATCATAAAAATCAGGGGGCTGATGTTGAGGCTCCGGCTGTCTGGAAACCTGTCGCCATTTTCAGTACACAGATACACAAACCTACAAAGAAGACAGTAACATCATTTTCGGTGCGGAATAAATGAGATCTTTAATTCAAACACTTGGTTATCAACTAATGACGGCCATATTTATGAAATTGGGATTTTAATTCAGTGTTTAGTTACACCCCTCTCCCCTCCCCAAACACTTCCCTTTTTCCAAACTTTTTTGGGGGGGCGGGGGGGGATTTCGACAAACAGTAACGCTTGTTGTTCATTAGTCATGATGCACCAAAAAATTGCGAACCACGTGATATTTTCACCCGTGGGGTGTGCACATGTACATTTACTATAGGCTGAAGCACGGTGCTCGTTTGCTAGACACAGTGATGTGAAGGGAACAGTATTACGCATTGGTGGCTTTTCAACACTTTCTACCGTATGCTGGGATAAGATAATGGCATCTCTCGAGAGTGCTGCAAATGCATACCACTCACTGATCATTTCTTGCCTTACGAGAGAAAATTGAAATACCATTAGTGTCGATAGAGATGAAAGAAAAACCTGCAAAGTGTGCGAGCATTTACTCCAAGAGTTATTAAGCGTAGCTTTGTAGATAGTTTCATGAAACGTTGGAAAGAGTCAACAGAATTATATAGGCTAGTAACCGTTGTATACATCGCATGTCTATGGAATAATTCTGATAAAACTTTGTCCTTCATCCCGGCTTCCATCGTTGCATGGCAGTTTGTTGTTGGTTAAACAGTATACGTACAAGCTGTTGTGATCGATCCTGTTGTGTGTGTGTGTGTGTGGGGGGGGGGGGGGTGTCAGGAAAGACTGCAAGCGTTTTAGGTGATTGAATCGTCCATGCCCAATTTTCTTTTGTGCTGGTGTCACCGTAAAGGTGTTTTTATAGGAGAGTGGGTGAAATGTTATCAACAAAGCATGAAAGCATTCTGTTTGTAAAGCAAACAGATCTATGTAAAGATCTTTTCGATAGTGAAGCGTTTTATTTTATTTATTATTCTTATTTTTTTACTCCCGTCTTGTTATGGGGAGGCCGTTTTCCAGAACAAGGGGACTCCCTTATATCAACGCGGTGGAAATGGTCAAGTCAGGGAAATTTTGAACCCATTTTGGGGGCAATTTGACAGTAAAAAAAAAATTAAAAGAATGAGTCAGTCGAAGAGCACCAGTGACGCGTGCACTTTTGATTGAAGTAGACACTGCCGATCCATAGATGGATGTCTACAGTGGTACGAAATTTGGAATTTGCTGAAAAAATTCTTCAACCAGCAGTGCATGGGCAAGAACCAACATTCTGATTGCCTAGCATCTCTTAGAGGGCCGAAATATAATGGGCATTGTTTCTCATTTACTGTATGGTTAGGGTCAGTCTCTCCCCCTGCTCCAATCAAATTTTGTAAAGCGTTAAAAATATTCTGTTTGTGTGTCGGTTTGTCAGTCTGTCTTTTGTCATTTGTGTAATACTGTCATTCATTCATTCATCCCATTCTCTTTTTTTTTTTTTTTTTACTAATGCTCTTTCCCTGTAAACTGATACTTTTTTAAATTTCTTGTGTGTGTTTTACTTCGTAATTTTCCTCGATGGCACAGTAGCAGTGACTTCTCTTCACATCCGAGCGACATTAAGTTTGTTTTGTCTGGTTAAGATAAGTATGGTCACAATTTCTCACAATTTCATTTGTATGTATGTGTATAAGTTTATTGCTCAGTGATGAATGTTCCCACGTTTCAGTATTCCATATATCAATATCGCATTTTATGAAAACATAGTTTCATTGTTAAGTAATACATTGTACTATCCTGCATTTTGCTACACATTACTGATATGAATAGTTCTGCTTCATCTCATTTTACTCATTTTTGAAGATCTCTTTCTGTATTTTTTTCCTCCTGAAGGTACTCTTTATCATCCCTCATCCTTATTTTCTCTTCAACATTTTGTTGTATTGTGAAACTGAAATATCTGCTGACTTGGGAACATACATTAGAACGTCGGAGGATTTTGATTTGTAATACATGTAATTTCATGAGAACAGATGGGAGCTTTGAAAATAACGGATGGCCTGTCAGTGGTTTGGTCGTGTAATCTTGTTGTGGGCACAGCCAACCCCCGCAGTGGGCGAAGTACTAATGTGCTAGGAGCTGTCAGGGAGAATTACCGTAGTCCAGAACGTGACCAATGTTTCGGCTGTGGAGATACAGATTAGGCCGGGGAGTCCAGGTTAGTCGGAGAGTATTGATTCGAAGCACCGTGCCAGCGTAATAGCATTAGCATGTTGGTATTTTTAATGCCATTGATCAGAATACCCTGGCGTGCACAGTAATACTACTACAGACTGGCCCCGGAACGATGGGTGAAAGACCCTGGGAACCCGGCTATCAATTATTGTTCTGGTGGCGGGGAGAGAAAAATAAATAGATAAATGCATCGTAATACACTCTTCTATCAATAATGAAGCAGCCCGAATTGTAAAACGACAAGTTGATATGACGTTAAAGAGTTCATTGTGCAGTTGGTGTCAATCCTCTTCAATCGTCTTTACTGTTCTCCAATGCCACAGCTTTGAAAAAGGAACTACTGTACACGTAATCTTCTGAGACCCGAAATAGCCTCGGAAACAAAACGATAGAATTTCCTAAAAGCATGAGTTCAGTCACCATATTTTTTTTTATGTAATCATTTGTTGTAACTGAATCTTGTCTTATTAGAATGCTATGCTAGAAAATGATAGCACACTGAATCTCGTAGCTTTCACTGTTTTGAAGCCATGCCTTCTATGTCATGCTATGTTGTCGCCCTTACTCTTTTATTATCAGTTTTGATAGGTTCTATTGCTGACATGTCTTACGTGGCCAAATAAAACTGAAATTCCATTACATAATTTAATACATTCTGCTATCTGTTACAGAGTTTCGAGATCATTTGATACTTGGCATTGGCTTTCTCAGTGAAAACAAGACGTACCACGTGATTATGATTGACAGATTGGACAAAATTTTATGTTAGACTTGTTTGTAAATACATATAAACAAGTGAATAAAGAAGAAAGGAAGGAAGGAACTAGAGTGTCATTTCGAATATGAATTCACTGAGAAGGTGTATGACAGTATTGAAGTGTCAAGACAGAACATATTACTGTCATAATTGAGGGCTGATATGTCGACATTCAATATTCCCTGCTCGTTTGAGCCTTTGACATTCGATTCGCACAACAATCAGTGGACCTCCTCTTCAACCAAGAAATCATTAGCCGAAGTAGATCGAAACGGGAGTCTCATTATGAAATCGGGAGTCGCTGCGAAACTTAAATTTGGGTGTTTGATTATGCCTGGAATGGCGATGACTTAAGAAAGTTTGCAGGCATGTGATGTGGGAAAGAGGAGAAAGAAAATGGAATAGTTGGTTGAATAAGGGATGTTCACACCATTCATACAAATCTGTGGCCTCCTTTCAACAGTGTGTGAAATGCAAAAGCCAAGGTTGACAGATACTCCCATTTCTGCAGTTCCTTTCAGCCTCCTACACTGGCATTCATTTGGGTTCGTGCGCGATTTATAATCTCTTTGAAACGTTTGTTGGCTTTCTTACCATACCGTTGTTAATACTTTAACAGCACCGGCTTCGTAGCATAAGCGCTTGTATTGAAAATGTGGTAGAAATGAACCGTTTGCTTGGATTACAGGAGGGAACACGTAACTTCATGGAATCTTCTGTTTACCGTAAACGTTTATGTCTCGCTCTAGTGACTTCTCCGTCTGCCTATAGAAGATTGTCGTACTACAGACAGAGGACTTGAGGGCGCAGTGGCTCTGTGCTTTGGCGTCTGCTTCAGAGGGTGAAAACCACTCATGTCGTTGAGGTTGCGGGGTCTGCACGACTCGCGGGTCCTCTCATCGGGGGATGGAAGGACACGAAGATCGAAAGACCTGCATTTTTTCAGTGACTCAACAGTCCCCTGGCTTTTTCTGGGTAGGGAAGCCCAACTTCTAGCCTTCTCGGCTAAGAGCGAATATATTTCGGAGGTCCCATGTGTACTTTACGCACGTTAAAGAACCATTGGCAGTTCAAAATCGATGAAAGAGCAGGCTGAGTGTCGCTGTCCGGGCAAAATTTCCAAATTTCTATCCACAAATTTCTCCAAGGTAATCCTACTTTCTTAGGATTGAAAGGCTTAAGGAAAACAAACAAGACAGAGGACTTTAGTTTGGCATTGTCCTCATAGAATCAAATAGAAAGAACAATATCCCTTCCTCAATTTCCCTTGACCTCCGGCCTCTTATCTCCCCTCACTCTCTGCGCTTCTTTCCACGGTGCTTTTCAAGCAACATTGACATAGTTTGGCAGATGCCCCTTTTTTTAAAAATCACAGTTTAATTATTTCCCTATATAATTTACCGTCCCACATATGAAAGGATAACTTACTGCATCAATTCATTCACCTAAAACTGCATTTTGGCCAAAAAGATTTGCAAAACTTGATGTCGGTTTTCTCGAAACGGAAGTTTTGGGGAAAGGGCATTTTGTCATAGGGCATTGTAACTGTGCGGTGGTGTGTTCCTAGATCAGAACAAATTCCCCGGTCAGCGAACCCAAGTCTGCAGACAGTCGGGCTCAATTTAGACTGAAATAATTGTCTCCCAAGTCTACCAGATCAATCAGACCAACACCGAATGCGACAAACCTTGCCTGTTTGAGAATGGGTGTGACTAACTATCATGCTAGCAAGTCGTTCCAGCAGACCGTTCACCCCCTGCCATACGCAGCGAGAACTAGCTTTAGAACATCAATGGCATTGAATGCCACGATTCTCTTTTCTTCCGACTTTTGCCCGACCTTATTATCACAGTTAATTCTCATATCTTCACTTTCAGATATATTTGAAAGTGTATTTTCATATCTCCACTAGGCATATTTGAAAGCCTGTATTTCTGGAATGCCAATGCCTTGTACCCCAGCCAGGTCATTGCACCATACTCTGCGTTTATACCGGGGGTTTGGGGGATGGGGGGGAGAGAAGATTGCAGCTGTCTTTTAGCATTCTTTTTTTCCCCCCGCTCATCTCTCTGTCTATAAATACACATTTAATATTTCTGCAATACTCCGATATATTGATGCGCTCCTGACGACAGGGCGTGCCCCAGGCTTATTGACATTTCGAAGGACGATATTTTTGTATTTTCTTTCGCGTGTACGCGCGCGTGTGCGTGTGTGTGTGTGTGTGTGTGTTGTGTGTGTGTGTGGTTTGCCGACGCCCGACCATTTTAATCCACTCAGGACTGTTCCCGGCCGAAACGCCTCTCGTTAGGAGTGGGCTGTAACAAAGCTCTGACAGTAATGATAATTTTATAGAGGATAAATCGTGAGACCTCTATCGTATTCTCTGTCTGGTATGATGTGAATTAATGCTGACAAAGGTTGAGTGCGACACTGGTTGTCCAGTCTGTCTTTGGCACTTCCAGCAATTATTGTTTTGTCTTCCAGTTTCAACGACGAGATCAGGCTGTGGGGAAAAAAAAACGGGGGGGGGGGGGGGGGGGGGGGGAGAGAGAGAGAAAGTGAGAAGAAAAACAAAGCACCAGCGCGCGTCAGTGGTATATAAATTATTCAGAATCATGTAATTTTGCCCAAGTTGTTATGCTTTCTCCCCTTTTGTTCTCCTGATCTCGCTGTTGGTGGCCTGAACCTTATTTTGTTCTTCAGAACATTTCAGTGTCCTCAGAAAATATGTTTGCCATGGTATGGCAGAAAGAAATTGCAGGGAACGACCAGCAACTTGTGTTGTTGTTGTAGTTGTTGTTTCTTTTTTTCTCTCGGAACCTCAGCTACCTTCTTCCCATTCCCCCCTCTTTCTCTCTCTGTCTCTCTCTCCTCTTTTTGTAGAATTTATTTTTATTTTTTATTTGTTCATTTATTAATTTTAAATTCTGATCAAGGCATTCCTTGCGGCCACAATTTATGTAACTGATCCGCAAGTCCGATCTCCGAAACGTCATCTACTGTGTACCAGTACCCCAGTGACATACAAAACAAACAAACAATCAAACAAACCAAGAAGGTCTACAATGACAGTCGTGGCAATGCCCTTTATCTTGCATTCTGCAGATGATAGTGTACTTGTACTGTATTGTGTCTTATGACAATCATCTGCATGATCTGAATTTTGTATTCGTAATCCAAGCTTATCTAGTATTTGTGTGTGTTTACTCAAACGAGATAACGAAGTAATCTTGGCTCATGGGGTCGCTCAAGAACACAGACTTTAAATAAACAAAACTTGAACTCAGCAAACCTGCACGCAGGATTATCACCCCTGATGTGCTGTCTTGCCCGAAAAGATAACGTCAGTTCCCTGTCTGACTACACTCCTCCCACCCCATCCCTCCCCGCCTTTCCTCCCTGTACCCCATTTCAACTACCGGTCTATCAGATCGGTTCTTAGATGTACAGCAGTCATTACAACGGTGATATTGGTAATAACCGTATCGATGCCAAACTATCCAGTGGGTCTGAATTAATCTCACGCCGTGCATATTGTCATTAGAATGAAGAGATACGGTTTTATAACTTATCGATGTTCCGACTAATGCATCGCATGTAAACTGATGTCAGGCGACACATATCGATTCTGATATGTGAACAGCTTCTAGATTCAGTTCACCTGCCAGTTAGGATGCTTATAAATAGCTTCCGTTCATTATCTCTCCTTTTTGATGCTAAGCCAGGAATTTGATTTTTTTTTTATTACTTACTTCTTCCCCCCCCCCC
>JBCEWB010000014.1:2939034-2960759 GCA_039654565.1 Peronia peronii | reverse complement strand
ACCACCTAGGCCAGATTCAAAGACACTCCGAAATGATTAAGAATAATGAGCAAGTCACGTTACGTAACTACTCATAATTACATCTGGTGATGTAAGGATCATCGAACACGCCACAGCTAAAGCACACTGGAAGAAAAGATAGTGTACATATTATTAATAATCCCTGTTCCGACATGTCAGTGAGCCTCGAGCCTCGGAGAGCATCTGTTCGGTAGAGGTATAGGTAGGATAGCGAATCATAGATGATCATAATATTAAGCAGTATTACACCTGGTTATTTTGCATTATTACTGCTGTTTATGTCAGATTCCTAACAGTAATTATAATTTTGGTGTGACCAACTGAAATTTGCTATCTGTTGTCGTTGAGTAAAACTGAATGAAGAAAATAAATCAAGACTTACAGGAGAAGAAAAAAGACGTATACAGTATGTACATAGTATGGTATGAAGAAACTGATGTCCCAGAAATGGGGATGAGTTTTTTGTTTGGGGGGGGGGGGGGATGATTCATTTGTCCGATGTGATCTCTCAGATCGCTTCTGGTTATACTGGGCCCTGTCGCATTCGGAGATAGCTTTCCTTGCCTTCTCTCCCAGTCTTGATTTATCGGCAGTAATGCCCACCATTGATTGTGTTCTAAAAATAAGTATTCCAATCCTTCCTCCACGGTTTCCCAAAGCGCCGGCTGATCGTTCCTTTCTTTGACAGTCTCCGCTGCCCCCCTGTACCGATGACTGAAGATGCCTGAAATATTACTGGGACTGAAGACGGTCTCTCTCTCTGTCTCTCTCACAATTGCTCTCCTTACTCTTTACTTTCAACCCCCTCTCGCTCGCTCTTTGTCTGTTCCATGTCTTTCGGTTGCTCTGCGTGTTTATTATCTCGTTGAAAAGAGAGAGAGAGAGAGTGAAGTTTGTTCTTGGCCTTTTACTGTTTTACAGCCAGGGAACTGTAACATTTCTGTTAAAACTGTCATGTATATCTTTTTGATTTGGTTATTGCATCTTTCTTTAGGGATGCCGAATTTGGGGAGCAGAGGGAGTACTTGGCGTTCTACAGGTGTGAAGAGACCATTGATTTGAACATAAAGAAGACAAGCAATATAAACTGTGGGGTTTCAGCAGCGAAGGGATTATTGTTTATCTAGGTCTTATTTAGTCTGCGTTGCTTCCTTTCCTTTTTTAATCGAAATGGGGAAAGGGGGGGGGGTTCCTGAAGCAGTAGTCTTTCTAGCACCATACCAACAGGGAACAGGTAGATGCGCCCCTAAGGAGTCTGGCTCCCCTCCTGGTTACGGTCTGTCTACGTCTTTCAACCTCCTGGCGAAGGTTATCTCGATTCCCCTCCTGATTGATAACTTCCCTTACTAGAACCCTGCGCAACTTGTTCTATCACAGAATCAGTGGTAAAGAAGGGGAACAGAAAATTCACAGAACATCAGCGGAATGAAAAACCGAACAACCCAGTTGTCTTTTACCGTATGACAGAATGATTTAAGATAGATGGAAAAGGTCAGGCATTTCAAACAGATTCATCTCAATTATGTGGCACTTTGCGGGCGGTGGTTTAAATGGGCCGTAAGTAGGACATAGAGCATTGCGGATATTCGCGACAGCCTTTCAAATAGAAATAAAAAGGAAAACGCCAGGCTGAGGGAAAATAAAATAAAAATAAAAATCAGTAGATAATTGTGACAAATTTGGAATTGGGAGAGTGTTGCTTTATAATGTAGATGAGTTATACAATTATTATTAGAAGCATTAGTTTTAAGAAAAGAAATATTGAACTTGTAGGAATTGCAGATCGAGATAGAAAATGTTGTTTTCTTCACCGATGTTATCAATATCTGGACTCGGCGTTTTTTCTTTTCTTTCTTTCTTTTTTTTTTTTTTGCAGAGCGTACTTATAACTCAGTTTGTGTTTGATTTCTTGTGGGGGCTAGGGATTGTTAGAAACGTAGAGGATCTACAAAAAAACAACCGGTTCTACGTATAGACATTATAATGATGAAAGTATGGCTAAGGAGAGAGGTGATGAGGGCTGGGGGTTTGCTATGAATTTCTGTCCGACAGGATGAAATAACGGCATTATTTTTAGATATGAATCTATTTTGATATTATTCTGAATAATTGTTTTCTAGGTTGGGCGTGGGATATTGTTTGGGGGGGGGGGGGGGGAAAAAAAAAAAAGTATGAGGAAACATGCTGTGAATGCCGATTTGTCTACTGTGAGCAGCATTTCCGCTGATCTCAAATGCTTGTCAGCTGAGATGATGTAGAAGGGTGACCGCTCTGAACAGGGTCTCCAGCGCGGACACTAAGCTTACGCAGTGCAGCGGAAGTGGCCGACCGGCCTCTTCGGGGTTTCGTCCTTGGCTGGTCTCACGTCCTCTCCCGATCACGATCCATCCAAAGACGTAGCCAACCTACGTCATGCATTAGGTGACAGCTGCCGTATTAACTTATTATACCGATCGGGCGGCTAACTTCGTCTCTAATTCTCCCCCACGAACCCGGTATTAGTTTCTTCTATACCTCTCTCTTCCCTCCCTTTCCTGTCTCCGCACATCAGTCGTTAACCTGTTAATGAGATCTGCTTGTCTGTGTTAGATGGAGGTCCTGTCTGTACGTCACTGGTGTGTGACATACTTTTTGACGTGGGTCACCTCTGTTTTCTGTCCCCGCTTACTTCGTCATGTGGCCGCTAGGCGTACAGCTTATGACAGGTCATGATATATGTCATGGCGATTGTCGGTGATACACTTCAGCTCTGTCTTGTCTATTCCCAGCGTGTAGCTGCTGCTGTCATAAAATGCGGCATGAAGCCTATACTTTCTTATGACTAAGGCGTTTGCGGGTTGGGTTTCGCGGGTCCCCGTAGTAGTTGGTCTTCGCAAATGTCAATGTGAGGTAGAAGCCCACAGAATGAGCTATTTTTAATTTTCATTTTCAGCCAGCTTAGTTACCTCCCTTTGCCAAATACAAGAGGTATAAGACAATGTAGAGAGGAAAATGCCACCTTTGCTCTTTATATGAAACAGGGAAACAAAAAAATTATGAAAAAATATTCATATATTCGAAGTGACTATTGCGGCCATGTGGAACATATAATATTTGGGTTTGGACCAGGCGAACATTTTTAGCCAGATTGATCTCCTTACTAAAAAAGGTGTGTAGTGAACACTGTTCACAAGTCAACAGAGTTACTTGACTGTGTATAAATCAAGTTATGAGGCCACTTTATGGCCTCAATAGACTTTTCGTCTATTGAGGCCACATGGCCGCAATAGCCCCTACCAAAAATATTATCTCGAGGAAAAAAAAAAATCATCACATCTGAATTTTTCGGAATTTTCTGTTACTTGGTGTTTCAAACAAGAGATAATGTGATTTTTGTCTTTCTTTACAATGCTTGTCTGTATGCCTCTTGTACTTAGCAAAAGGAAATGATTTGACTGACGGTCAAAATGACTCAAAAACTCCCATGGGATACTGCTGGATACTGTGCATTTTTAATTTGATCACTTAATATTATGTATGGCGAATGTTCTTACTAGCCTCGATCTTATGCGCTGAGATAATAATTGTAAGAGGATACTTCATACATTTCAGTTGATGAGATGTATTAGGAAATAACATATGTACACACGTAGACCTAGACTAAAATATCACACAGAGTATCAGAACAAAGCAGACTCAAGAAGCACGGCTGCAGCATATTGTGATGATTATGGTAGAGATGAGCTTCAGTGACCATTTGGGTTAGTTTTTAAGTAGAACATTAACAGACGATTTGTTTTTAAAATTTCTCTCTTTAGTAAAAGATTGGGAGGAGAATGTTTTTCTGTTATGTACATGTAACTTTCAATTATAAGAAAGTAGGATTATCTTGGCTTTTAAGTGCCTGTCCAGTTTTGTATATATACACACACACATACACACATGTACTGAGGCTGCTAATTGAACTATGTCTATGACTGTTCATAGCAGACAGATAGTTCAGCCTTTGAATGTTTGTCACAGTTGATGCCTTCAGCAACTGGACATGGCTGATAGAATAAAAGTTAAGTCATGGCAAGTGAGTGGCAGATGTTTCTTTTTGAGTGGCTCATTCTCCATCTGTACATTTCCTTTCCGCCTCTAAGTTTCTGGGCCAGTAATGTAAATTATAAGCCATTAGAGTAGTGAGCTTATGAGAGCCTTGGAGAACAACAGGAAGCCTACACCTAATGTAGCTAGTGGTAGGCTAGAGTTATAAAGAGGAGGTGGGAATGAATGGGAGATAGTTTGAACCAGACCTACACTTCCCCTTGCCAGACACAAGTAGTGTCATAAAGGAAAAAATCACTTTGCTTGAAATTTACATCATGACAAATTCAAAAAAATTCATGGTTTATTGAAAATGTTTTCTTTGTATTATGACAATTTTATGGGGTTTTTTTGGCCATACGTCTTATCAGATGACAAGTTATTTTTCTTTTCTTTCCACTGCTTGTTCAGTGCCATGTGTTTGGCAAAGGGAAATAATTGGGTTGATGAAAATAATCTTCTGTTGTGGAATATTATTATACAACATTGCCTCAAGCTGTTGTCACATGATCAAGTTGGTTGGTCTTTGTTAACCATCTTCATTCACTGTTGAAAGCAGGAATGGATTTAGATATTGGACTGTCAAGTAGCAGCACTCGATCACTAGCCTCATGACTCCCACTGGTGTAAATTTTTTGTTGTTGTACACAATCACTTTCTCTTTCTTATCCCCCCCCCCCCAATCTTTCTCTCTGTTCCTTCAGACCTCTCTCTCTTGTAGACTTTCTTTGTCTCTCACTCCCATATGTACCTATATCATGTTCCAGCTCCATTCACAGCTAACACAGTGTATCCTGAATCATCCCCCCTATCATCCTATTTCTGGCATGCCTATACATTTATCCAGCCAGGCAACTCACACACTTCAGCACATAATAGATATTCATCAGCTGATTGACTCACTCTTGTCACACTCTCGCACATTTTTGTCTGCCACGCCCTATCCCCCAAAAGACACCGGCTAGATAACGTCAGAGAAAGTTATGAATGAGACAGTTATGAGTATTCTGAAGTTCTGTAACAAAATGTCCTTTTTTCTTTTGTAATTCATCACAGTTTTAAGTATTTCCCCGTCTATTCAAATATGACTTTTCACTGTGTTAAAAGACAACCTGTTGCATTACTTCATTGTCTAAAATTAAAACTGCAATCTGCAATTGTTCATGTTATGTTGAAATAGACAGCATAAAATCAAATCTTGATTCTCTGAAAACAGTACTTTTCAAGGAAAAGCATTTTGTCAGAGTCTCATTAAGTCAGTATTGACCATCAGAGCTAATTCTGATGGCTGATCAAAGCTTGCGGTCACATACCAGGCTAGGGCAGTCCCTGGACAAATAAATGCTTGGGCTTGCTCCTCCATCTCAGGCTCACAAGTCCAGAGGTAGCAATTAACACAAGATAAGTGCACATACTTATTGTCTGGCTTGGTCCTCAGTTCTATCACATTAAGTATGCTGAAAGGAGTGAATGAACAGAGTCTGAAATTTTAGATTCAAGTTCATTATGCTCTTCCAAAGAAAGTGTTAAATATCGCTAGTTTGCTGTTCTATTGCTTTTTTTTCATGCAGTACACTCTCTTGCCATTCTTTCTTCCTGAGGTGAAAGTGGTTGAAACAAAAAATTAAAAATTGTACAGAGTTGCAGATTTCTTAGATACAATGACAAGGCATTATCGTTACCATGTCTCTGCTCATCTTTTGTTCAGAGCAGCAAGTGCAAGAGGATATCTCTTCTTTGCAACATTCGTCTTCAGCTCTATTCTTGGAAGCTTTTAGAGATATCCATCTTCATTAGCCACTCTTCATTTGCAGAGTGATGAAAGCGGTCAAGTTTCCCTGGGATTCTGGTGCAGCATAGTAATAGCACCTCTCCTAGCATAGATGGATATGTTAGAATGTTGTGACTTATTTTTGTAAAACAAGTTGTCTGAGTTATCAGTTCCATCTCTGCAGCATAGGATGTTGGCAACAACAAAGAGAGTGGGAAGAGAGAAGTCAGTAAGGAGAAAAAAAAAAAAAAAAAGAAATAATGAAACCAAATTCATCATCAAGTCAAATAGACATAGTGAACACTATATCTCATTTTCAGATCCAGTTTATAATATGTTTATGAAAATTCTTGTTCATCATAAGAATGACATCAGAAACTTGATATTCTAGTTCTTCCAAAAATTTACAATTTTATTCACATTTTAAAAAAAATATTGAAAATCTCCTGCACAGTGAGCAAAATGTTTCATTAAAATGTTCTTTCATGTACAGCAGAACCTTGTTTTTACATTTTTTTCTTTGTGACCTCGAAGAAGGATCAAAAGATTAGAAAATTTATCCAGTACTATCACTTCATTCAATTTTTAGCATGTCAAGTTCTACAGATTGATGTTTGTTTCTTTTATAATTTAGTATATTAAGTTAGTTGAAGGTAGACAGCTCATCTTAAATTTTAAGACATATATAATATTCTTGTCATGCTTGTATGTCCATTGAAATTTCATTAGTCAGTTGCATCACCACCACCCTGTATGGGCACACGCACACACTCCTGCACGATTATTCATGTAGTGAATGTCTGCCATCTTTATTTGCAATGACAGTGCTAGGAATGCCAGATATCTTCAATATTTCTACTGGTAGACATGTAGCTTTATATCTCCACAGCAAATCTAACAGAAAGAAGGAAAAAGATATAATTATGGGTCACAGATTTTCAAAGTACCCTGTTGCTTTTGAAGTACCTTATAATCTGCTTGCATAGAATGTATGAGGCCAGAACTGATTTCTGCTTCTTTTTTCAATTTTTTTTGTTTCATTTTGTTGTGTTGTTTTTTTCTGTCTGTTTGTTGATTATGATTGGACCAAATGATTACGATTGGTTACCCACAAGATGAAGTGCAGAACTTTTGCAGCTGACACTGTTGGCGGCCTAGTGTGGTCTGTGACAAAGTCACATCCCATATGTTACAGGTTTTGTGTCCCTCACAGTCTGAGGTGGCTCTTTTTTTTAAATTATAAATGTAGCCTCTCAGTCCTAAGCAAGTAGAATTATCTTGGCTTTAAGTGCATGCCCAGTTTTTGTAAGAATAATTTTTGTGGGTAAGAGTTTGGAATTTGGAAATTTTGCCAGGCTTGGAGTTTAGAAATTTCCCAGTCTGCAGCATCTCTGTCAACTGTTCATCCAATTTATAACTTCCAAGGGTTCTTTGATGTGAACATACTTCAAAAAATAGCCCATTCCAGAAGGTTAGACATTAGGCTTCCTTACCCAAGAAGCCAGTCGGCTGTTGAGTTACGGGACAAAAAAAATGCAGCTTTGAATCTTCTTATTTTTCTCATTAATCCCATCCCTGGTAAGATTTTAATTTCAAACCCATGATGCAAGTTTTTTGCCAAGTAACAGACACCTAAACTCTTGGCCACGGCAACCCTTAGCAGGTTCTGTGCCTCAGCCTCCCTCCTTTTGTCTGCAGGCATCGTTACTGCTGCCATTATTTTCATCTTGATCCATGAAGTGCTTCTGCTTTCTCTATTTAGTATCTGTTCTTGGCTCGTGTGCTCTTTTTAGCACAGTTTTTATACTTTTTTTTACAGAGATCAGTAATACTACCCCCAAAAATAGGGAAGAGGGGGGATAGTGGCGAAGTCATTTATTTTGCAAAAACATGCTTTTAGAATCCTGGACAGTGAAAGGCTGCCTAGCATGCTTAAAAAAAAAAAGAAAAAAAACAAAACAAAATACTGATAAGTGCACAGGGACATACACTGTTAATCATAATAATTTTGTTCTGATTACGATATCCATATTGATATACTGCGTATAATTTATGACTTATAACATGGATGAGGATATGATGAAGATCATGCTGTTTGTATCATGAGAGGCAGTAGGAAGAAGGAAAAACTCAACAAAAAGAAAAGAATTTAACAAAAAAAAAAAAAAAAAAGAATTTCAGTGGCTTTGTCCTTGTTTCTTTACAATTTTGAATATGTTAGTAGCGGAACCAGCTGTGGTCGCCTATGTCAAAAGGTTTAGGATTTGAGCTGGCATTTTTGTGATGTGATTTCTGTCATTGCATGGTAAAGAAGCGGACTGACCCAGGGGTAAAGCAGAGTTATGGTTAATTTTGTTTCCAGGGCCTAAGCCCACAAAAGAATCTATGGATAAGGAATGAGAGAAAAGTATTTGGATTAAGAGAGAAAGAAAAATATTCTGTCATGATTTCCCCTTCTGTAGCATGCTGAAAAGAAAGTGTGAGGTATCTTCAAGCATTGAGGAGATGTCCACAAATATCTTCTTCTTTATTCTGTCCAGGCATTAAATTTTGTCTGATAATTGTATGATAGTCCAAAACATGGATTTTCCTTTTATTTATTTATTTATTTATTTTAGTCACAAAATGTTCATGGATTGATATTACATGATATATATGATTATGTATTTCTCATTAAAAGTCATGGGAAATAGCTCTGTGGACTGCTTGGTTTATTGCTGGGTAGAAATATGACCCATCCTTTTAAGCTATGTTAATGAGGCATTTAGTTATAATCATAGAACAGTATAACTTTGGTGGTGGCAAGTCAAGCAAAGTAATAGAATTTCTGTCAAGTAGATGTGTAAACCTTTCCAGTCACAATGAAAGGAAAATGAGAAATATGAAATGGACATGAACGTTCAGGTGACAAAGTAAAAGAGTGTCTGATGAATGATTTAGTGAATAATTTGATGTAAATTTGTGTAAGGGAAGTATTTGCTTGAAATCAAAATTATACCAGCAAATGTTTCAAGAGGCCTTAAAAAAGTGTCAATTGAAAAGAGGAATAGTTCATGTTAAAACGAGAGAACTGCTCTTATGTAAAAAGCTTAGTCTGTTTTATTTGCAGAATTTGGTACAGTCTTGCAGCATGAGTTTTATTAGATTTTTATTTATTCTACATGAGTTTTAGCTATCTTTTTCTCTTTCATTCTTTCTGTCTTTCTTTTTTTCTTCAATGCAGACTACCATTTGTAACCCTCTTTCTGTTTTTTTTTTATTCTCTCATTCCCCTTCTTTGGTTCAGTGACTTGCCATTGTCATTTGTATGGCCGTTATCATCTTCCTGTGCTCGTTCTACCAAAGTCAGGTCTCCTGTGATGTCTTCTATTTCCGCACCCGTGAAGCAGTTATGCGGGATTCTCAACTTCCCAGGGCAGCTGATGTTAGTTTCTATATGTGATATTGATTGCCCTACAAGCTCTGTTCGGATTCTCTGTAGAATTCTGGCAAGCCCTAATTGGCATTTGTCTGATATGAGGAGATCTTCAGTTTCGTGGACATGTTGATGGGAACTTTGTAATAGTGTTAGAGAAAAAGGAGGTCTGAGGATGAATTCCGTTTTTATCCCTCTTTTATTGTGATGAAATTATTTTAAATCTTTCCTTTTTTCATTCTCTTATAAACAAAGTGTAGTTATCCAGTTCTCAACTTCCTGAAAAGCAGATCCAGTACGACTTTTCTTATATTATTTTTTCCTGCGGTCTCTCAAGATTCAAAGTTTCACGCTAGTGGCATAGCTCAAGTGACATAACATCAAAAGTCTGTAGAAATTCCAGATTTCAGAGAGAAATTATCAGATCTCTGTCACAGTGTTTTGCAATTGTTCACCAAGCATTCTTTATTCTGTAAAGATTTTATTATAAACTGCAGGAATGCCAGAGTTTCATTGATGAATGAGTTCATTTAGAAGAGATAACAGTTGAGGCCTGAGGGATGCATGAGATAAATACTATTCTGTATGCTGTTCGGAATGCTTTCCCAATTTGAAAGTAAAATAAGTGAGCTTTTTATAAGATGGATCAGATCAGCTCCATGACCTCTTAAAAAAATCTTGGCTTTTTGTGAAAAAGACTCTTCTCACTGCATCTCAAAGAATGACAATGATAACTTTTTTTTTTTTTTTCACTCTGCACCCCCCAAAGTCCCCAGGTATGCTTTTTTTTTTCTGTGTGTGTACTTCTATTTATAGGGTCTTGATTGGAACATCAAAAGTATAGATTCTTTTCTGTGCTTGTCAGATAACGCCTGCATATCATATATGGCCAGAAGTGAACAGATATAAAGGATTGGGGCTTGAAAAGAGACAAAGGATTTAGGTATAAAGAATGCAAAGCCATATTTAAAGTTCTCAACAGATGTTGTTTGTTGGGAAAAAAAAAAGCTACAATTTTTTTCAAAGGTTGGGTGTCCAACTCCCAACTGCCTAGAATGTTTCAGATATATAAATATCAACATGATTTCTTTATTTGATTGAATGAAATAAACTTACCTGACCTTAGTCCTAAAACTAAACTTCTTTTGTTTTTGTTAAAGGCCTTATATGTACATTTATAATTTGTCAAACTGAATGAACACAAGCCTAAAAATAGCAGCCAGTTTCAATACAAAAGTACACACCCAGTCATTATGCTCCTTTTAGATGATTTAGATTCCCATTTCACATGATTGTCATTTTTATCCTATTCTGAAGCCTCCAGGCTTATAGAGGATTGGGTTGCTGAATAATGACAAATGGTATTCTTTCCTCTTGAGGTGAAATACAGTGTATCATTTCGTAGACTGGCGAGTGCAAGCTTTATATTGCAGCTCATTGATTTTCTAATCTATTCACCAGATGTTGTTATCTTTTCTGTACTCTTGCCTTTTGGTTCTTTATTCTCCTCTTTGATATATTTTACATACACCCATGAATAGAAATCAAAGTTCTTATGCATATTTGTCTATTTTTTGTTTGCTGTGGTTGTTTTCATTTATTTTGAGATTGTTACTCGTCATCTCCATGGCCTTTTGATCTTTCTTAATTTATGATACATTTTGCCATTGCCATTATGTCATACTGAGAGGGCTTTCTTTTTTTCTGTGTTCAGTGATCATTTTTAGAAATCTCATTTTGACCTTTCATAAAAGCAGAATTTTTTTTTTTCAAGTCTTTATCATTCATGTAAGAAAAAATCATGAGAGCCCTACTTTTGTTTATTTGCAAAGCTAAAAAACAAAATTAAATAAAATATATGACGAGAGTGCCAGTGCATGTGTTATACAGACCATCATGAATGGTAGTAAGTCATGAGTGAAAGGGGGAAAAAATAGAAGGGAAGAAGAAAATATAAGTGTATTTAGCAGAGATATTAAGCTCCCTGTTTTAGCTGGGATCTGATTTTTTAGATGTCAAGCTTCTTGTTTTAGCTGGAATTTGATTTTTTTTTTTAGATGTCAAGCTTCCTGTTTTAGCTGGAATTTGATTTTTTTTTTAAGATGTCAAGCTTCCTGTTTTAGCTGGAATTTGAATTTTTTTTTTTTTTTAGATGTTAAGCTTTTTGTTTTAGCTGGAATCTGATTTTTTTTGTGGTCAAGCTTCCTGTTTTAGCTGGAATTTGAGTTTTAGCTGTCATGAACTTTGCTGATTGTACACTGTTAGCATGTTGCTTGCTAACTTTTAATCAGCCAATCAGGGAACTGATTTTTTTGAAGGAGTGATAGAAGTTGTGGATGAAAAATGAGAATGAAATAGAGTGCTTGTAAAGTTTGAAGTATTAAAAGGCTTGGTCTGGGCCTGAATGGAAAATGCAGTGATCAGGTGGTTGGGTGCAATTTTTGACAACATAACACTTTTAAGTGATAAATTACTGCCTGTGAGCAGATGCAAAGGAGTCTAGTCAGAAGAGGTTAATGCGAGAGAAGAATTTGCCTTCGCCTAGACTCTTCAAAATACATCTATTTCGGTATAATTAGAACATTTGCGAAACTATTGAAAAAATCTCTTCTCAGAAAATGGAATGGCTCATCCTCTTGAATGACAATTTAAGTGTTATTGTGAAACGGTTTAGGCAGCTCACTGTAAACAGTTTGTGAGCAGAAAAACTGGTATGAAAAGTTTCTGACATTTGTCTTGAAAACAGCATAGCAATCTTTTTTAGCATTTTAGCACAGTACAAAATAGGGTGAAGAAATTAATGGTAACTATCTGTTATCATTACATATCAGAACTGAACGTATCACCCTGAACAGAACAGAACAGGACAGCACAGAGAAGAAAGAGTATATCATTCCAGTCCAGGGTGCAGCTTTTGACAAAAGACAGAAAAATGTACATTATTAGAAAAAAACTCCCAACTGGGTACAGCTTTGTCTTTATTTGTAGGTCGTCTTTTTTATTTCATTTGCAGTTATCATGTTTGATTTGTTTACAGTTCGCAGGTAACCTGTTCAGGACATTACCACCCTCTTCTAATCCCAGTGGTGCAGAATTTGATCCAGAGGAAGATGAACCAACATTAGAAGCTGCATGGCCACACTTACAGGTAAAAACAAATGATAAAAATTGCAAATAATGAATTGATATGTGCATAATTATCTGGCATCTTGTGAAGGGGGTAACAGAAATAAATACCTCCCTCCAAAATCAATTACAAGTATATACAATGACGAAAAGTTACAGAACTTTTATAATATATAGCAAATTATGGTATCCTAAAAGGTAATTGGGGTGTTTCACTGGCAGGTCAAATTCAAGCGATGTGGCTCCCAAATAGATAATATGTAGACAAAAGGCCAAAATTACCATTTTGATTCTGAATTTACTGTCAGGGGCTTCAAATATTTGGAATCAAGTGCATGCACACAGTGGTCTCAACCTAAGGGTCCGTCTCTGCAGTGAAACAGTAATTTTTCACTGTAATTTACCTGTCTAAGAACCTGCTCCCAAATAAAAAATCTACTTAAGTGCCCGGGGTCAAGCCAGGACATGCGAGTATACTCATGATATAATTTCACATCATATTCATATTGTCCACTTGAGACAAACAAACGTGGGCATAGAATAAAATGGGGGTGGAGGGAAGAGAAAGAAGAGGAGGGGAAGTGATGGGGATGTGTGACTGTATAACCAAACCAGACATAGACCAGCCTGTAAACATTTCTTTGTCTGTCAACACGTGGGACTGTGTCTGTTATTGGTTGTGTATAAAAAGGAATAAGTCTAGCCTTCTGACTAGTCAATTGTTAGTTTACTTCTGTCAGTCTGACTTCTGGAGTCACTCGAGCCATTTTCTGTAGGATAACTAGCCATATCATGGTTTCATTAAACATTGGTAACGTTGCGTGGAAAACCACTTGATCTTTGAAAGAAACTGGGCATTTGTGATGAAATTATAAATCAGGAAAGGTCGGAAACTATTGGATCTTATTACAACAAACACATGTAATGAAGAAAGCTGTTCTTATCATATAGAGATGTATTTTTAACTAACAGTAATGACCACCTAAACATAACAGATGGGACCATAGCAGGCGTAACCTTTCAATCCGCCTGGGGCTCTTAGGTGGAGGCCACCGTATTGAGGTAACATTTTTCATGAAAAACATAAAATGATCTAGGGGTTAAATTGCAAGCTCCATGGACATTGTTCTTGTCCTTCAAATCTACATTCTTTTAGTTTTTATGGCCTTGCTAATTGAAACATGCCCAACAGAATTGGATTCTGATTACGTTTGGTAATATTTTAGATATATATTTGTATATACAGACAGCTTTTCAAATTTCATCGATCTCCATTTTTTTCACAGCTTGTATATGAGTTCTTTTTGAGGTTTTTAGAATCGCCTGACTTTCAACCCAACACAGCCAAACGATACATAGACCAGAAATTTGTCTTACAGGTGAGAAATAGTGCTTTTTGTGAATTAGATACAGAATGAACATTTTCACACAGAATCCAAAATCACACTGTCACACTTTTGAGCAGTACCTCACTACTAAAATATTGCACATGTTTGCAAGCATTAGTGCTCCATTGTACAGAGCAGTTTTGATCGATAGGGCATCAATTTATGAGAAATTGGTACCCATAGTATCATTAGTTACTGTGAGTGCTGTGGATTGATGTATTTGGGGACATGTTGTTGCTGTTCTTTAAACATGTTCAAAATAAATCCTTGCCAAAGAACTGGATATTTTACTTATGGTTTAGAAATCCAAGGTGAAAGTATTCTGTCTTGGGTTGTTGCAAGTATATGTGTTTGTCTCAACAGTTTGATGTCTATATGTTTATAAAAGAAGGTAGGAAAGGGGGTTGGCTAAAGAGGCCATTCAGTTTTTAACATTGATTTCTAGGCATCATGTTTGTAATGTTATGACACACTGATAGTTAGTATTACCCCTGAAGTGCGATGTATTTCAAACGTTCATGGGGCATCAGTTATAAACCAAGAGGGAATCTTGTCAAATGAGTAGTATTCCTGTGTGCCCTTTTAAGACAACATATTAATTACTGTTGATTCTGTTGTGAATTTATGAGCATCATTTTGCCACGATACTTTTTCAGATGCTCATGGCATATTACTCATTAAATGTATGAGGAAATGGCATAACATTTCTACAATTTATGTCCTTCGCAAAAGAGTTCATAAGCAGAATGGGAACGTTTCGTTTCATTTGCAGTTGAATAATGAACAGTCATTTTATAAATATTCTCAAAACTGATGTCCGACTCCATCCTCAGCTTCTTGACTTGTTTGACAGTGAAGATCCCCGTGAGAGAGACTTTCTCAAAACAATCTTGCATCGGATATATGGCAAATTCCTTGGACTGCGGGCATACATTAGAAAACATATAAACAATATTTTTTACAGGTAAGCTCTGTTTGAAGATTCAAAGATTAGTTTGAGCATGTTCTTCAGGCCTTAGCAAGATTACAGAAATATTGCTTTTTATGCTGTTTTGTTTTGAGAGAGATACAAGATCCGAAGACTATAAGATTGACTGGTGTGAAAGATTGCCATGCATATTTTTAAACAGAAGTTATACTGATTGACACTAAAAGGTGAAAAGTGTACTCTAAATAAACAAAATTAAAAAAAATTATTATTGAATGTCATAAAGTTTGAATGATGCCTGACGTTCAAGCCATAACATAATCTATGTCAATAATATTTGTGATGAGATTTGTTAATGAAAACTCTTTGTAGATTATAGCAAAAAGATTTTGAAAAACTATGTCCTGGGAAATTTTTATGCGATTTAAGATGAGGCTTATGCCCTGAGCTGTGCATGATGCTATTTGAAGTGGGACAAACTCAGCTGGATTAAAAAGGTGCATTATAAAAATAGAATGTACAAGCTATTATTGAAGCTGGAAGGAGCTATGAAAGGTTTAAGAATAAATATGGGAAGAAAAAAAGTAAGAGACACCATGTTGGAAAACTTGCTGCTTAAGGATTGTACTTTGGTCCTACATAAATCAAGTGTATAACCCGCTATGGCTGAGAAATAGAAAAGAAAAGATTCAGTCAATAATTCAGTCTATTGTATAGCACCACCTACAGTTTGTCAGGTTGACTTAATAGTTGATATTGACTAAAGTTTGATTCGAAATGTTAATTCTGTCGTATAGGGGGAGGCAAGCAAACATAATAATGCACTTGAAAACCTCCTGCCACTAGCTTTTTTTTTCTTTTTTCTTTTTTTAACAGCCCACCTCAAGTAAATTTGAATAATTAATATGTTAGTATTAGATTTCATGTTTTGGACACTTTTTGATAAATGAGGACTGACTAGTGCTGTGTAATGACAAAAAGTATCAGTTTAACGTGGAATAGGAACATTTGTTTTGTTTTTTTGTCAATATTATACCATTTCCCTAGTCTTAGGGTTGTTTTCCTTCATCTTGTGATTGTATATTAATTTATTATTACATGATTGCTAATCCCATATATTCTTTTTTTTTTTTTTTTCAGTTTTGTTTATGAAACAGAGAGACATAATGGAATAGCAGAATTACTAGAAATCTTAGGGAGGTAAGTGACTTCTCTGTTAAGCTCATAAGTTGAATACTTCTTTTTGTAAGAACAAATCAAAAACTGTCCTGCAAGTGATGACAAATTGCACAGTTTATTATCATTCTGTTGTCATCAAGACTTGTAAAGAGATGTTTTGGTTTGTTGTCTTTTTTTAATGCTGCTGTCAGGATTTGATGGTTGGGAGGTTCGGATTCAGAGGGAAAAAAACAAAAACAAAAGCAGTGGACAACAAACACATCATTCTTGCTTTCTGTATCCATTATCCCAAATAGTCTAATTGTTACTTTTTTTCTTCATTGCTGACTTCGATAAATTTGAAAATTCAGCTTGAAATTCCTGGCCCTGGAGGCAGCACACATTTATATGCATGTATTTTCTTCTTGCACTTGAAAATCTTTAGGAAGGCCTGTTTGGTATGATAGGCAAGTTTCTTTCACTGTTGGTTTTTGCCTCTGATATGGCACATATATTGAGTTTTATGACATCGTCCTATTAAAGAATAGATTGCATTGTCTAGTCCAAAGATGTAAACTCCTCCTATCGTTAGATAATGAAATTCATCAGAAAAAACTGGTGTGTTGATGCAATCTTATTGTTTACACACTTGTCATGAGAACATAGATGTTTACATTGATCACATTATTTTCTACGAGTCTTCATTTTTATATTCTCTTCCTATAAGACTTCATTTTTATATTCTCTTTCTAATATTGATAGCTATGTTATGTTTTTACCATAGTATAATCAATGGGTTTGCATTGCCACTGAAAGAGGAACACAAGATCTTCTTGCTGAAAGTGTTATTGCCGTTGCACAAGGTGAAATCTCTCAGTGTTTACCACCCACAGCTGGCATACTGTGTGGTGCAGTTCTTGGAAAAGGATCCAAGTCTAACGGAGCAGGTGGGTATCACCAGGTCTTTGGCCAGTGTTTAGGTACGAAGCACTGAAAATCTTATCAGATTTTTATTAATCAGGTCTTCTTAAAATTATGGGATTCTGTTAAAAAAAAAAAAAAAAAGAAAAAAAAAAACAGGATCTTAGTAACATACCTGGCCATAGTTTGGGGAACAGTATCGCTGGAGCAGACATCAGTATACGAGTAAATTATTTAACAGAAGAAACAGACTTTTTTGTCGGAACCTCAAGGACCCGAATAGTCACAAAACTGCTCATGCACACTTATACAAGTGTGAAATCAATTTCAGTAAATGACCATTACTCTGATGGTAATTTAGTGCTCTGTAGGTACAAATCTAGGTCAAGATGAGAAAAGCATTGAAAGGGGTCATGCCCAGCCCAGTATGTTTACAGGCATTATAGGCATTAGATCTAGTGCTAGATCAAGGCAATGCAGTGATTTATCAGTAAGGGGACAAGTGGGGGCATGGTTGTCAGGCAGGGTAGTACAAACAAATATCTAATTATGATTGCCTGACATGGGTGAAGATCTAGGTAGTGGGACCATTTTGCCTTATTTCTCTCAAACAGAATTACAATACACCTAAAAATAAGAATTTTGTTTTTTTGGGTTTTTTTTTTTTTTTTCGTAACAAGGTCATGGAATGGTCCAATACATCAGAAAACATTGAGGCAGGGGAAAAGAATCTGGCGAAAATGACTTGGTATGAAAAGAATTCATGTCTTCCGAGTATGCTACAGCAATCTGCTGTGCTCTGAAGCTGCTCTCTAGCTTCCCGGAAGCAAAGGACATCGTGGAGTGCTAAGAAAATAGATCATGGCAAAGTCAGAAAGGCCTTAGAGACATCTCAATCTCTGCCAACTGCTCTAACTGCCACAGAGAGCATGGAAATCTGCATTGAAGAAAAATCCTAGTCTTTTCCATATGATGCTTCACTTAACATTATGACTTTCTTAAAGAGGAACAAGAATATAAACAAAAATTGGATGAAAACTAATGCTGAAATGTAAACATGGTTGAAAATGCAGCATTTCAAGCCTTATTTGGGGGGGGGGGGGGGTGCTTTGACTGTGTTGGTTAGGTCATGCTAGAAAAAGTTCAGTAAAAAAAAAAATTAGGCTCAGTTGGCACCTCTGTATTATGTTATGTTTAATTAGAGAAACTGATAAGTCAAACAGTATGAAAAGCTGTGAAAAAAAAGTAATTGGGACCTGTAGCTCTATGGTCAGTGCCTTAACATAGATAAAAATGACAGTTTCTGTCATGTGTACAAGAAGAATATGCATAATTAATAAAGTGAGTAGTTCTTAGGAAACCAACTCTGGCTCTGGCTCTCAGTCAGTGCCTGAGCACAGATTGAAACCCCGAATTTCTGCCATTTGATCAAGAAGAATGGACTTAGCTAATGATGCGAGTAGATTTAGAAAATAAGACTCTGGCTCCTGACTTGCCAATCATTGCCTCTACAGAGAATTTGGAGATGCTTAAAAATGTCTGTTTGTTTGGTCAAAAGGAATGTGAATAGCTCATTGACCAAAATCAAAGCCTGACAGAATGGATGTGTGTCCTTGCCTTTTAAAAAAGCTTTTTGTGTATATTTGGTCAAGATGAAAAATGGGACTAAGCATGGCTGAAGACTTCAGCAGAGAAAGAACTGGCACACATTTGTTCAAGCAGGCTGAGTCCCCTTAAATTGTATAATCTGTCATGAAGCTGTGGAAGGTTTAATTTTAAGATGGATACATATCTTTCTTTACTGGCACAGTGAAAAAAAATTTGATTACAAAGAGTTTGTTCTGTTTGCACACAATATGAGGCTTTGAGAAATCTTTTTTTTTTCATCATGTTTGATATGTTTTTCTTTATAGAGCTTCTTCTTCCTCTTCTTCTTCTTCTTTTTTTTTTTCCCTTTCTATTTGTTTAGAAATTCTGCTGGTGATTAATTCATTGTTTGCATATCCCGCAGGTTATAATGGGTTTACTGAAATTTTGGCCCAAAGTACACAGTCCAAAAGAGGTGAGGAGTTTTTAGTTATTGAGGTTTTGATGTATGACTCTGGTAAGATTGTGTGTAGTTTGATTTGATTGCAGAGGTTTAGGTGAAGTTCACAAAAAAATTTTGAGAGGGAGTGAAATCTCTTTGTATAAAGGTGCATCAAATACAGTGAAATTAAATGAGAGGCAACAGACTCAAATATAAAATTCTTAATGTGCTATTTTCATAATTTGAAAAGTAAAAGTCAGAATATATTTTTCTCATTACTAAATTTAAGATATTGTGTATTGCAAATAATTCATAAATTGTCAAAACAGTGAAAGATGAAGTTCAGTGATATTTTTGTCAGTCATGATCTGTCACATGTTTTTACACCCGAATAACAAAATACATAGGTCTTCTGATAGCTTGCTTTTCTGTCTGCAGGTCATGTTCCTAAATGAGTTGGAAGAGATCCTAGATGTGATAGAACCAGCCGAATTTACAAAGGTCATGGTGCCTTTGTTTAAACAGCTGGCCAAGTGTGTTTCCAGTCCACATTTCCAGGTAAATTTGCCTACCTTGTCCCATATTTGTCAGAATGATAACATTGTCTTGGTGCAATCAAAATTATTGGGTTTGACGATCACTATACTAGGTGTGATAACAGTTTACAGTACACAGACTAAGAATAGTATTGAAATCATTGGTTGGACTTCAGTTATTAATATATATCTTCTTTGCAACCAGTATATAAGATTCAGACTCAGAAATAGGCCAGCTTTTTGAAAATATACTGCGCATATTCAAGATGTTGAGCCTAGTTGTCAAAGGCTATATAAAAAAAACAAGATGGCACACACCTAAATTGGTCACACCACTGTAAACAATGAATCTGGTTCATTAATACCAGTTACCTCATTTGTATAAGAAAAGTTATAACAAATGGGGATTGTTTTAGATTAAGTCACTCGTGACGGATCTGCCAACATTTGGCGGGCTGGTCGCTTACTCGTGTGGATGGATCCGCCACCCTTTGGCGGACTGCCTTTGGTTTTTGTTTTCTCTGTCCCAAACCCGCCGAGAGCTGGCGGAACCGTCGCTGGCGACAGTATAGCCATTTGTCTTATTTTGTGCAAAGTTTCATGGAGATCTGGGTTAAACTTTTTGAGTTATGGCTGATACGGGGAAGTCACTATTGAGTGACCCTGGCAGTGCATTGAGAAACGAAAACGAAAGTGCAGTGCTGTGCCTTGGCTTCTGAAAAAATGAAGGCCCAGATTTGTTGATTGAAAACAAAACAAAACAAAACAAAAAGCAACAAGAAATGTTTTGATTTTTTAATACACATTTTCATTTCATATCAACCGTGAGTCAAAACATGGTTAATCTTTATTAAATCTTAAAAAAAAAAAGTTGATTTTATTGCATTGTGCTTTGTTTTAAGTTTATTGTGTCAAAAGAACAAGGCAAGTGAACAATTCTGAGCTGCTTGGTGATTTTTTAAAAACACCCTGAAAACACCAGTCTCCAGTGTATGTAAAATTTCCAAAGGTCCAGTGTCCAGTGAGTTAACCTCTTTATTTCCCTTTGTTAGATGTGAGATGCTGAATAAATACTGTAAAGAGGGGAAAAAATTATTTTTGGGCTCTTTGCTTGAAAGGCACAACTTGAAAAATCGTGAAAAATTCAGGGTCAAGGAAAATATTTTCTTCTTATCCTTATAATTATTTTTGATTTTATTATTATTATAATTTTTTTAACGATCAATCTTTCAGGTGACAAGAGAAAAAGCGTTTTTTGTCATCTTTACACTGCTTGTTCAGTGCCCCTTGTGTGGCAATCAGAAGTAAAAAAGCTGGTTAGACACAATCTCCCCTGTCATGGTTAAGATTGTTACACGTGTTGGTGAAAAAAATTTTTAAAAAAAATTAGCCCATGTCTTACTTAATTAGCCCACCATTATATGAATGTTATCATTTTTTAAAATGTTATGACAGAACAGGTGCAAAAGTATTTGGTTATTATAGCACAAATCTGTGTATGTCATATCTTGTATTATGTCTGAAAAAAGCACCTGTAAGAATGGATGGACTTTGAACTTGCAATCATCCAACCTCCATGTCCTTCCATGGCTTGACTTTTCTTTACTCATATAACGCTCAGCTTGTCTCTTGATCACAGGTAGCGGAGAGAGCCTTATACTATTGGAATAATGAGTACATCCTCAGTCTTATATCAGATAATGTAGGCACCATCCTTCCTCTCATGTTTCCTGCTCTCTATAAGACACAGCAGCATTGGAACAAGTAAGAAGAGATCGTCAGCAGTTTTCTTGCAGCATCTTGCATGGCTCCGTGCTCTCCAAGTCCCCCACCAGTATTCCTGCTTTTGTGTGTGTTGCTTGGTTGGAGTTCTATTTTTGAAGCAATATATCTACTTCTGATTGAATGATCACTTCATCATTTAAAGCACTCAATGAACACAGTTTGGCAAAGTAATTATGGTTCATATATAATTAACTCAAAGATCTTTGATATTACATTCAAATACGGTTAGAATGAAATTTGGGGGGAATGGAAATCATTTTTGTTCTATGGCTAGTTTGTTATATCCGAAGAGGCTAAATTGAAACAAGGATGCAAGTTAAATTATCGAATTACCTCCCCTGATTAAAGAGTGTCCGCACCGCGACCTTATGTCTTAACTCTAGAACTGCGACCCAGCCTAAGGGCTGCAACGCCCTGCGGCATGTCTTGCCGGCTTGTCAATCTGCATTGCCTGCGCCACCGCTTAAACCTCATGGTGTTTGTTTTGACTTTAGAGACTCTACCTTGGCTTCAGAGTGACACAATGCAGGCCCAGATTGACCACCATACTGACCAATGTCTTCCTCTAATCCCTCCCCT